>JAVTVY010038215.1:0-161407 GCA_036873755.1 Hanleya hanleyi | reverse complement strand
GATGACACCTTTCAGGACGCATTCGAACCGTGAATAGCCCATCTCGATCCCAAATACCTTCATGTACTGCCCGAAAATGTCCACTTTCGCTACTACTCGTACCGATGACGTCACCGATGACGTCACAGATGACGCGAACATCCCCCAAATAGGAATGTACACCCCGAGAACCACAAGATGACATCTTCCAGGACGCATTCGAACCGTGAATAGCCCATCTCGATCCCAAATACCTTCATGTACTGCCCGAAAATGACCACTTTACTTACTACAACCAACTGCGCCTGCGCAGATTGACGCGACCTGCATTCAAAAACACGCCATTCTGACTCTACCCCACACAAGCTTCACTTTGACACCCTCCACGACCCATTCGGATCCATAGCGGTCCATCTCTACCCCAAACACCTTCAAAAGGCCCACTTTCGCTACAACTTGTACTAATGACGTCATCGATGACGTCGCAGATGCTGTAAATATCCCTGAAATCGGGGTGTATACTCCGAGAGCTACAACATGACACATCCCATGACGCATTCGCAAACGCGGATGGTCCATCTCTACACCAAATACCTTCCTGCACTGCCCCAAAAGGCCAAATAACATCCTTCACTGCTAAAAAATGCCCACTTTCGCTACAACTCGTACTAATGACGTCACCAATGACGTCACAGATGCTGTAAATATCCCTGAAATCGGGGTCTATACTCCGAGAGCTACAACATGACACCCCACACGACGCATTCGCAACGCGGATGGTCCATCTCTACACCAAATACCTTCCTGCACTACCCCAAAAGGCACACTTTCGCTAATACTCCTACTGATGACGTCATCGATGACGTCACAAATGCTTCGGACATGCCTCAATTCGGATTGTACACTCCGAGAGCTACAAAATGACACCTCACACGACGCATTCGGACTAAGGATGGTCCATCTCTACACCAAACTCACCCCCACGCACCCACAAAATGTCCACTTTCGCTACTACTCGTACCGACGACGTCATCAATGACGTCACAGATGACGCGGACATCCCTCAAATCGGAATGTACACCCCGAGAACTACAAGATGACACCTTCCAGGACGCATTCGAACCGTGAATAGCCCATCTCGACCCAAATACCTTTATGTACTGCCCGAAAATGTCCACTTTCGCTACTACTCGTACCGATGACGTCACAGATGACGCGAACATCCCTCAAATCGGAATGTACACCCCGAGAACTACAAGATGACACCTTCCAGGACGCATTCGAACCGTGAATAGCCCATCTCGATACCAAATACCTTCATGTACTGCCCGAAAATGTCCACTTTCGCTACATGCCACCGCGCATGCGCAGAATGCCGATATTTCAACCCCACACCCAGTCCATCAGATGCCCCTTCATGAATGCTGCACTTTGATACCTCACTCGACCCCATCGGTCCACTAGGGGCTCCCCTAGCTCCAAAAAGGCTATTTTCATACCCTTCGGCCACCGCGCATGCGCAGAATGTCGATATTTCAAAACCACACCCAGTCCATCAGATGCCCCTTCACGAATGCTTCACTTTGATACCTTACTCGACCCCATTGGTCCATTAGGGACTCCCCTAGCTCCAAAACGTCTATTTCCATACCCTTGGGCCACCGCGCATGCGCAGAATGCCGATAGTTCAACCCCACACCCAGCCCATCAGATGCCCCTTCACGAATGCTTCACATCGATACCTCACTCGACCCCATTGGTCCATTAGGGGCTCCCCTAGCTCCAAAACGTCTATTTCCATACCCTTCGGCCACCGCGCATGCGCAGAATGCCGATAGTTCAACCCCACACCCAGCCCATCAGATGCCCCTTCACGAATGCTTTACATCGATACCTCACTCGACCCCATTGGTCCATTAGGGGCTCCCCTAGCTCCAAAACGTCTATTTCCATACCCTTCGGCCACCGCGCATGCGCAGAATGCCGATAGTTCAACCCCACACCCAGCCCATTAGATGCCCCTTCACATAAGCTTCACTTTGATACCTCACTCGACCCCATCGGACCCTTAGGGGCTTCCCTAGCTCCAACACGGCTATTTTCATACCCTTCGGCCACCGCGCATGCGCAGAAGGCCAATAGTTCAACCCCACACCCAGCCCATTAGATGCCCCTTCACATAAGCTTCACTTTGATACCTCACTCGCCCCAATCGGACCATCTTATCTAGGGACTACTTTTTCCGCGGAAGCTTTTTCCCGAGACCGAATCACCGCCAAAACCACGGCCAAACCGCATCACCGCGCATGAATACATTTTTTTTTTTTTTTTTTTGCCGGAACTTTTTTTTTTCTGCCGGAAATATGCACTCATTGACCTTTGGTGTGTGGGTGGGTTCAAAATGGCGGACTGTAAGTAGCCGCCATTTTGAACCCACCCACTCACCCTGTTGGTGTGTGGGTGGGTTCAAAATGGCGGACTGTAAGTAGCCGCCATTTTGAACCCACCCACTCACCCTGTGCACTCAGGCCACGCCCCATTTCGCCTCATCACGCCCCAATACACCCCCAAAACCGCCCCTTTTTTAGGTCTGCGCATGCGCAGTGAGGCGCTATCCTACCGTTTTACTCTTTATATACTACTTATGATATTAATCATAGAATTCAACGGAAGGTGAAAGTATTATTTTGAACAATGTTGATATATTACGACATCATCATTCATTCATAGTCGCATCAAACATGGTTAAATATCACATATTCATTTAGTTCATTATCTAGCCTAGTATCATATATAGCATATTTTGAAATCCAATGACTAGTAATATAGTATTTTTTCTGTGTATATCCCTATTCCAGAATTGTATTAGTGCTTGGAAATTCAACCAAAATTACATCATGTTGACAACCCAAATGATCTCCAATTAAGAAATAATGTTTTCGTATGCGTGCTCAATGGTTATACGCACAATTTATCAACTTTGCGCACACTGACCGTGCGTAAAATAACTATTTTTATTTCTATTCTATTCTATTGCACAACTCAAATTGATTATCAACAAAGATTATATTGAAAGGTTGAAAACATATTTTAAACTTTGACAACCTTTCTCCTCTTTCTTGAAAAAATCTCGTCCACTGATGCTCCCGTCTCGGTTGACATCGTGCCAATGCCAACGAGATTATTTGGTCTCTCAAATTGGGAGGGACACTGTCAGTATCGTGAATATATGTTGCTTTGTTAATCAATTTCATGATGGAATCAACAGTTAATCTCGAGAAAGAAATTTCGTCTTGTAATTTATTTCTTTGTTTTATTCCATTGTTGCTTGCATGAAAGCAGACGTCTCTTTCCTCAACCGACTTGTGAAATGGAATCTCCCAATCAACACCTACACTTCACGCATGTTGCTTTCACATAACGCTGCTAAAACGTGTAATAAATGCACAGCTAGCTCGATGTTATTGACACAAGTGTTATAGAATCATCAATAATGCATGCTCAATACATTTTTAGTTGATTTGATCTGAAAATATGTGATTATTCATGATACTGATGATGAAATTCCGTTTGATTTTAACAATGTTCTTACATTATGACGTGTTCACGACGTCATTATAACACTTGAATCGTATCAAACATGTTTGTATGTGATATAATCATTTTGTACATTATATAACCTTTCCAAAAATACCAAATATACCATAGTTTCCTGTGAAGACATATGGCTGCTTTTAAGTCGCCAGACGTCGTCAATTTTTTCCACCTCTTGCATATTGCTCCAATTTATTACGTGTATATGGTAGGAATCTGCTGGTGGACTGTTAGTCTCTGAGGTCTGCCCCCTGTACATGTCTCTCGACAAATATATGTACGTTTATTGTTTTGGTGGGAAATTTAAGCCGTACGACGTCGGGCATTTCAGGTTAGTTTTTTCTGCGTATACTTACATTTACCAGGTTTACCCCATGTTGAGGCGTTCACTGCATCTATTATCATCAGATGAGATGTTTGAGCTGATCTGTCATCACAGCTCTATAGCTAGCGTATCTACTTCCGCTTAAGCCGGTACTAGGGACCGTGTGGATACTTCATTGTCACCACGTGAACATCTGCAATAAAAGCACGGCTGAGATACTAAGGCTACGTCCGAGGATCCACCGTATTCTCGGGTTTGAATGTGAGGTGCCGATGAGTGCTTTCCTGTAAGTTCATATGGTTGCTTTTAAGTCGCCAGACGTAGACAATTTTGTCCACCTCTTGCACATTACTCCCATATATAACTATTCACATGGCGTTTTACTATCAATATCCTCATTTTAAAAATTGTGATCTAGTGCCTAGAAATTCGACCATGTTACATTATGCGGACAACCCCTAAATATGTTTCATGAAGATAAAAAATGATCTCTGATCATCAGTAATATGCATGCCCAATACATTTCTGGGTGATTTGAGCAGAAATAATGTGATTATAAAATTGTTGGCTCACAGACTAGAGTGTTTGAAAGAGAAATACCTCTTTCCTTGAAAAATATTTTGTGATTGTTAAATAGATCTTCCAGAGTGACTGCAGTTTGGGAGTAAGTAGTCGTATTCAATGGTAGTGTTATTATATTCAATTCCTTAACCAGCACCTGGTAATCGTAATATTTACACATGAACATTATATTATATTATATGAAGCGTCGTTTGCTCGGACTAGGACGAATTTACTCTGGAGATTTGCCAGAACTTCTTTCGAATTGAGGTTTCGCAGTGCTAATCGGGTATATTGATGCGCCATTCATTAAACGCAACAAAACAAGGGTAATGGAAAAAAAAACAAGTCATATGAACCCATAGACAAATATTTCTAAAAACCAAAAATATTTCTAAGAACCAAAAACTTATCTCTGTCATAATTTGTATCTCAGCCACGTTTTTATTGTGGATTTTCATGTAGACACCTTGAAGACACCTTGAATGGCATGACCACACGGCCACTAGCATATAGTGCATATAATATCATGGAATTTGAAGATATTTCAACATATCAAATCTAAAGCATTGTTTTCACGGTCATACGTTTCGTTAAATATATTTTGTAACTTGCATCATCATTACAAATATATTGTATTATAAAATATCGTATTATGAACATTCATCGGTAACCGAGATTTCAGACAAGTTTATAGAACATTCATCGGTAACCGAGATTTCAGACAAGTTTATAGAACATTCATCGGTAACCGAGATTTCAGACAAATTTATAGAACATTCATCGGTAACCGAGATTTCAGACAAGTTTATAGAACATTCATCGGTAACCGAGATTTCAGACAAGTTTATAGAACATTCATCGGTAACCGAGATTTCAGACAAGTTTATAGACTTTCCAAGGATCAAATAAAAAAATTCTATATTCAGTCTTGACTCACTCGTTCTCTTGTGTCCTCACGATCACGATCTATCCGCAGTCAACGAAGAAGGATTTAACATTCTCGCAATTCATATAATAAATCTGCTACATACAACGACAGTTAGCTAAAGCTTTTAGCACGTTTTCTTTTGTGCATTTTCTATGCATCCGTAGTTCCTTGCAAACATTCCCGTTCTTACGATTGACAGGTGTTTTGAGGATAGTCCGTGTTTAGCAATAGCGTAGTATTTTTCTCTACCAGTGCGTGACTGCAGGCTTAGAAATGAATCGAGCTTACAGCGATATTTAAGTAGACGCGAATCATGGTTTAACTACTGAAATTCAAAATTAAACAAAGGAATAAATAAGTCATTGGTCCGTCCTTTGTTGTTGGTAGGTTTACGTTGACGTCAATGTTTGTATTCGGTTACAAGCAAGGTGTTATAATTTTTCATTCGCGACGAGAAAATATGTTTCGGTCGTGACAAACAGATTTTGGAGTCGTTGTTGAAATTTAAAAGTGTATCAGACTTGATGTATGCAATGTATTAGTAATCTATATCATTTCTAAAAATGGCCCGCATGTCATATACTTCCATTCTACATATTATATTTCTATGTACAACATGAATATCAAATCATTTTTATAATGGACAATACTCTCGTCACCCATCACTTGACGTCGATGGTGCAGTAACATATACGCACGAAATAAACAAAAATACTCTGATTAGCCCCCTACATATTTTGTCAATATTTAAAAATTAAAAAGAATATGTGTGAATCACATTATTTTGTGTAATATCTCCAGTATTGTATATGGGTTATCAATATACCTTTCCAAATGTAACACTACATCGATTGCACATAAGCGGCAAAGATTATGTTTATTGTAAATATAATTTATTATTCACTGTACATGGAAATATATTTTATCGAAAGGAAGTATATTACATTAGGAACGGATTGATTGGTGACCATGTCGCACAATATTGAAAGCTATATTTCTTAGCCTGGTGGCTAACATCATTCACACGCCACGCCATCCTCGCATTTAGTGGAATTGCATTCTTTGAGAAAAGTCGATTGTATGCCTCAGGGAAAGAGCCGGAAGTGGGAAAGATTGCCCTTCTTTGTTTATTTCTCTTTGATAGAAATAGAGCCAATAACTGGCAAGGTGTCCATAGGATCTTCATAAAAAAAATATATGGAATGGTCAATTTCATCCACAGATTGCTGTCAATGCCAAATACTTTTGAATGTGTGTTGCGTTCCTTAGAACACTTTTTCTTGTTAACGGGACCGATTCAGGAACCCTTGTAAGACACGGTGTTATTGGGGCCATCATCAATGTTGAAAACGTTTGTCCAACTTAATCCATAGGCTCACGGGACCTGAATAGCTTTTGGTTCGATGGATTTGAACTAAAATTCTACGAGAAGTAAAAGGTTCTGACAGAAATTGACAGAAATTGAAAATGAGTCGGTTTCAGTTCAGTACAGCTGTGAATCTTAATTTAATTTTCAGCGCGAAGGTCTGTAAATAATGTTCACATTGCAATGATAATTTTGAAATTCGGTCGAGGCATATTCTCGCTGAGATGGACGCCTGGTGGTGATGGGAAAGTATTGTGATATTACATTCAACTCCACTCATTCTATGTCCAATCGTTTGAATGGTTGAATGTTTTATTCATTGATATATTTGGTTACTACAGGTACGGGAGCTACGTCAAATTCTGTTGTATTCAGGGGAGACAACTATCTTGTATATGTGAAATTTTAACTTCCAGAGTTGTTCTCCCTGGTCTCCCTCTGGCCTCTTTACTTGATCTCCCGTCGACAAGCTACCTGCATTGAAGTTCGAACAGTGAACCAGTGCAGATGACATATCTTTAATCTAATCAAATTTCTGGGAATATCAATGCGATTCCTTGGCATGTTGCTTTTCCACGTCCAACGTTATTGGCGTTAAACGCCATGCTATGCTTGTCGTAAGGTTTTGTTGCGAAAAAAAAAAGGGGTATTACATATTTCCACGCAGCTTTGACGCAAAGACCCACTCACTACCCCCACAAGTGTTCAATGGACATGACAACCGAAGACCTTGAATGAAGGGTTATGGTTTAACATAATAGATTTGAAGAAAATCCACCAACACGTGATTATGATGTACAAGTGCTTACATTTTCTGCCCATATACTTATCTCTCAGAGTTGCCACAACGCAAGTCATCTAGTCCCTCCAGCATGGAGTAGCATTGTGTGGAAACGTAACATGGTAAGATACATGTATTCGCCTGTCAACACTCATATTCAATTGGTCCAATAATGTCCAAGCGCTAGATGTAGTGGCTCAAAATTAGTACTTCCAGTTCTGTCATATCATTGGTATAGATGACACATGAGCGAATGCCTTTCTCAACCTGATCATCACAGGGGCCGATTTCATGAAACCTCACTTGAAGCAATTTTAGCACTTGAAAATTCAAGTGCACTTGAAAATTCAAGTGCACTTGAAAATCTCCCTTGACTTGAGTTTTTTTTCATGAAAGTTCACTTGAACCTGAAAACACTTGAATTCAAGTGTGGTCGGATAACATGGTCCAACATGATAACACTACTGATCTGAAAATAAGTTAATAACCCTGAAGTTCTTCCCGCGCAATAAACTGCTGAACGAAAAAATGATACTTATTATCAAGTTATATTATCTGCGGATTATTGGACGATCGAAATATGAAGCTGCCAATATAAACATATATATTCTGAGGCAACTTCAACATAGTCACTTTATAGTGGTTACAAGCCATTAACGGGTAAGCGATGAATTTCAGCCACGTTTGTGTTTGCAGTTATTCATGTTCTACTTATGATGTTTTACAGCATCATTTAATGGAAATTACAGACGAGTAACGACACATTACACATTTCGGAGAATGACCCCGCTACCTTATTTTATTCTACTGTTTTCATAATATCGAGTCATAAATCCACCTAATTATGGGATACCATGAAAATCGGAATTCACGCCCACATTCTTCGTAACACGCACACCGCTCCAAATAATGCTCGAATCTTCCATTAAATCATTCTTCATTCCACAAGACGAGTGACGGCAGTATCACACCTATCTTTTAATGGTATTGTGACAGCGGGCGAAAACTGTTACTCCTAACATGCATGGAGTGTCTTCTTCTCGAAAAGAGTCGATTTTTGTGTAACTTACAGCACTGCTCCTGTATTATGCAATGATAATAATGCCGAAATGATGGGGCCAAATCATTTAATCTAACATTTGTACGATGTGTGACACGGTGCCCCACGAACTTCGTCACTATATCATTAATTGTCCCATCAGTTTATGGGTTGGGGTATTTCCTCTTAATGGAAGTCAGCCAGCGGTTTTGAGGAATGAGTAATCTCACTGAAGTTCGGTGTCTAGCGAAACCCCACTTCCCCCACCCATTCTGATGCCCCTGCTCATCCTAGTTTTTCTCAACGACATTCGCGAATCCGTATCGTCCATAGCCGAAATCTTCGCCTATGACACATTAATAATTACCATTCCCGAATCCGTATAGTTCATAGCCATACTCTTCGCCAATGACACCAGATTTAACGGGAGGATTGTATCCCGAGAACTCTGCTTCAAAAGAACCTACACCAGCTTGGAACATAGTCCCCGCAATGGCTCGTTTTGTTTAATCTGACAGGTCACCTTGCAAAAAGCCTTTGCGGGGAAATCAATTCTTCAACAAATCTTATGTGTCAGAATCATTAATGATTGGAATAAACTACCACAGGAAATAGTATCATCTCCTAGCCTAACTGGGTCTTTGTTTTGAACATTTTTATAGCGTCAGTATGGAACATAAAAACACAACGGAAAACTGTAAAGAAACAACTTTATTCACAAATAGATGAATATACCGAACCCCGATATGATCTAAAGTTTCCATAATGCAATTACCAAATTAAACACGTTACTTTAAAGGCATGTAGGCCTATTGTATAGTTTGTTTCTCATTAATAAACTGATCCAGCAATTTCAAGAAAGGTGATTGCTTACGAAGATACTCAAACTAATAAACTATAGGATGAAGCAATACCAATACTGTATATAATTAACAGAGATTGTTGATGATGTAAGCGTTACTTCCCCTTATTACCAGTACCGTATACTGACCAAGCATCCTGGCCTCCGAGTTTTATCGTGAAGACGTACTTAGCCTTAAACCTTGGCCATCTTTTAATCGGTTCATTGGCTCATAAATTCCCCATCACCGGTTTTCTTCGAGTAGTATCATAATGTAGCGCTGACAGAGGAACGCACTGCCTTGTTTAATTCTATCCGGCAGCTTCAATGACAACACACAGGTTTTCCACTTTGGTTTAGTTACTTAAAGATGTAATCAGCCACAAATCTGGGCTGAAATCGATGTCTCTCAAACTCAGCGAAACTGACATATGTTACAACAGGTACAAAATGAGACATATTTGACCACAAAAATACTAAATTTGTTTCCACCATTCGCGAGAAAATAGAAGGAATTTATCTTTAAACAGCATTGCATGCCGTTTACTTTTTCTACGGCCGTGTCAACAAGCGTATAAGGTGCATACTACCAACGTATGCTATGCGACATTACCGAACCGTAGGCACGAGCCATGACGCTATCCCATGGCTGCAGCTGTGCAGCATTCAGATTCGTGAGCGTCGCTACGTCACTCTTCCGTCACGCAGTGACGTCATTTTGCTCTCCGCGTACAACACACACTCAATGGCGAAAAAGAAAACCCGTCGAAGCGGGCAGAGTTTCAAATTTCTCTGACAAGATATTATTGCATTCGTTGTATATGGCGATCCCACTATCATCAAATATAATACATATGATACTTTGGAAAAAACGCATAATCCATAAATTTTGAGGCTGATTACATCTTTAATTATTCTGTTAATCAATCATTATTATTACTATATCAGAAATTTATCACATAGCAACTGAACCACTGTGGCCTTCGCATCATTGTTTTTTTTTTGTTGATATATTGAATCAGTCAATGGCAATTACCCGAGTTCACCGGCCAAAACGCCAACAAGTAGAGACAAGAAACATAACCCTTTTTCCAAATTGGTTTATACTCTTGCTTCACTCTGATATCATCACTCATCTCCACAATAACGCGAGACGGCCACCTAGTGGTGATTTAATGTCAGGTCACAGCAAGAAAAGACAACTGTTCAGTTGATTCAAATGTTGTTTGACCTTTTACGATGAAGCAAGCTTACTATCATCCCGTCCACATGAGTATAAATGCCCGTTTTGATGGACATAATACAAGATTGTGATTATTTGTAGAAGGAAAGACTAACAAATTGATGAAGAAAATATACGATGTATACATTGAAATAGCCGTAACCAGAAAATGAATACAACATACGACAGTATGGTTTTGGAAAGAAGAAAGCGAGCTTCCAATCAACAATCAGTTCTCGTATTCTTTACCATGTAATCCCAGTTACAAGATTTCGTGGTTGGGTCAAATAAGAGACCGGCGGGACAGGATTGTCTGAATTCTATATAGTTCGCACATAGTATGAATTGCTGACAGTCTCCATGTATGAGGTACGGGACACCTTGACCAACCGATTTATCCGTGCAGTCGACACCTTCAAATAGAACAGAATATACCAAATCCTTAATCGTTTCGTGGCATTGTTTTGATATATGGAGCTTATAGCCGAATTAATGTCTTTAAAAAATCCACAAAATGTCTGAAACGATTTCACCAATTTAAAATATCCCATGTACGACATTACAACAATCGAACCACCATGAAAGATGGTAACGGGATGTATTTCTGTACCCGATTTAGATATCCTGCAAGAAGCTTAAACTGGTACTTCAAATTTACTTACTTGAGATTCCAATAGCGGTATTTTTCTTAGCCGTGATAGTAGCAGCAGTAGTAGTTGTTGTTGTAGTTGTCTTTCCACCAGTAGTATTTCCGTCACCTGGATTGTTGCCATCATTGCTACCACCACCTGTCACTTCACTGAAATTAAAATGTGTTAAGCTTATGGTTTGGTACATCTACAATTTAACATTTTATCGTTGGTGGTCCGTTTAGTTTCTGACCTTGTGCCATCTTATTCCAATTTAATCGTCACTTTCATCACGCTCGTTTGCTCCTGGTAAAGTTAAAGAGAGCTAGGCCTTAATTCTCATACTATATATGCCATGTCACAGTCGATCGGATAATACAAAATACAAGTCAAATTGCTCTGTGCAAATCCAATTCAGTGGAGGGCATCTCAACAAATACCTGCTGGTATAATGCTCCAAGCAAGAATCATGAGTAACTTTAAAATGGAGATCATGTTTGTTCTCCTATTGTGGTACTCGTGTGAGGGTTTTTTTTACCAATATCTCGCAGATCTAGACACCAGGGAGGAGATGGGGGAAATTTTTCATCTTAATTCCTTCATATTAATGGATATTACTTCACTACATTTTTTACCGTATATTTGCGACATCCCAAGTCATACTGTTGAACCATGTGTTTATAATGAGATATATGTCCGGTAAGAAGGCCTCCAGCTGCAGCGATCGATTTCGTTTTAATGAGATGGAATCGTATATAGGTGTACTATATGATGTTAGGGCCTCCAAGTCGTCGAGAATGCCAGCCTTGAAGATTTTTTCCAATTCTGCTATTGACGCGGGTTCCGTTTTAAAATATCTCAGTATATTGGATTTAATAAGCATTTCCTACTGTCTGCCCATTACGCAACCCACATTTGAATGGTCAATGCAATAAAAGGGATGTAATATCTCTTGACAGCATAGCACTTACCCCATTCTCTGAAAACTACGATGTACACTCTTTTGTACGCGATTAGCTCTAAATAGTTGAAAGCACAAAAATGATCGTGTGGCAGAGATACACACAAATGTATGGTGTTCTGTTTCGGCCATTTTTGCGTCGCGCGTCGCAGGCGACGGGAAGGGCGACTTCGCCCACGACGTCGGCCGCGACGTCGCCCTTCCCGTCGCCCTTCCCGTCGCGTTCTTATAATGTTAAGAGATAGAACGCGACGCGACGTCGCCCTTTTTAAACACGACGTCGCTCTTTCCGTCGCGCGTCGCTTTTATCAACACGACGCGATGGGCGACGTCGCCCTTCCCGTCGCCTTCTTATAATGTTAAGAGATCGAACGCGACGTGACGTCGCTCTGTTTAAGCGCGACGTCGCTAGCGACGTCGCCCTTCCCGTCGCCTACGACGCGCGACGCAAAAATGGCCGAAATAGAACACCATACAAATGTACATATATTTCTCGGTACTTTTTATCTGACTGAATATGACATAGGTGTCCATTCTTTATCAACGAAATTAAGCGTAACAGTATTTCAGATGGATCCATGTGCATACCTATACGGCAATATATTTTTTCACTTCAGTATAGGAAAAATGAAGATTATTTATTGCGTACACAATCATTTGTCTTTCCCCCTTGTAATCCAAATGCAATAGATAACTGCATGTAGGAACCATTTAACCAAGAAATGAAAAGGACCAAGCCTAAAGCCTTGAAGTCGCAAAGGCACCAAATATTTTTGGAAAATATCTACAGCAAGTTATATGAGACAGTGAGTCTATAAGTAGAAATTTCATTGGCAAATTGGGGCGATATGCAACAGGTGGGAAAAATTGTCGACGTCTGGCGACTAAAAACAACCATATGACTTTGCTCGGACGTAGCCTTAGTATCTCAGCAGCGCTTTTATTACACATGATATAGTATTTATAGGTCTACATGTCACTTTATCATTTCTTATCCTAATTTCAGAACTTGTACTCGGTTATAAAGAGCAGAGTAATATCTCTTCCGAACAAATTTGAAAAAATTAAATGAGATGCTTTAGTTTAAGTATCGTTACCCCATTTTCAGATCACGAAAATTGATTCGCTAAGTCGAGATTTGTAATGCCACCAATACATTCTTACCCTCTCGGTCAGCTGTACAGCCACGTTCATGTTGACCATCAAGGTCCAGGGTAAAATATTGGGATTACAAAATTTGTCACACTAAGGAGCAAACAGAACCCCATTTCCTGCCATGGGCACCCAGACTATAACGATGGGCACTCACTCCTAGATAAGGATAAGTCAGTGACTGAGTGAATAGGAGTTAACGTCGTTTTCAACATTATTTCAGTCATATCACGACGAACAAACTAAGCACCATCCAGCCAAGTTGCGTTCCTGCTGCTTCTCCTAAACAAGGATTCTCGCGAAGGGAAATAAAATGATATAGAATCTAATAATTATATTATATTGACAAACGGCGCTGGCATTTGGTGCCGCTGGGTAGCTAGACCCAGTGAATGGTTTAGTTCCGGGGCGTGGACAGTCTATGGAATAGAAGAGCGAGGTCTCATTGGAGCTCATTGAGAGGCCACATACATGTATAGCGTATTGGGCTAGGGCCTCGCTTGTTTAAAGATGCGATTTTGATATCTCGCCATTGCTATTTCTATGTTTCGGTTGTTTGCTTCACATATTCCATCCAAATGCTGGTGAAAATAAGAGACTAAATTAGAACATGTTTGATGGTAACCGATATTATAAGGACCTACCTTGGTAGATACTGCTTGATCACGTTCACTAGGGGATATTTCCCTCCTCCACAGAAGTTCTTGAAATCATCGTAGTCCAGATCCCAAACCATTGCGCCACCGAGCCTGTTCTCAATGATGTACTTCGCCTACAAGAAAATGTATTATCAGATGCCTATGACTCATATTTGTATAGGCCTACACCGTCAGAATACAAATATGGTTTTACATTTTTTGGTGGGGTATCGGGGCAATGGGGGGGGGGGGGGCTCTTGCAACCTGCAACGAGAAACACTTCTTCAAGCCTGTACTAAATTAAACATGATAAAGGCTGGTAATAGTTACTTCTCGTTATTCTATACAATATTTCAGGCTCGAAGTATATAGAATTTCACATATTATTCAAATGTATTACTGTTTTAAGCACGAACCTTGATCAGGACACTGGAAGGGTCGTCATAACCGACCCACTGTCTACCCTTGAAAGCGTAGGGAACCAAACGCACAGAATCCCACCTTCTGGTCCATCCATATTGATTGATGTTCAAGCATATCTGTCCAAAGAAAGTTTAAAAAAAAGTTAGGAAAACATATTTTGTTGCGAGTGGTTACGTATCATGTCATCAATGAGACGATGTATATATAGTAAAAATATACGTGGTATATCAAACGAGAGATCCTGAAGGATCTTGGCGCCCACCATTGTCCGATAATTGTAAGCTAATGACAAGATGATCTTTTTGTCCATTGTTACTAAGAACAAACGATTGATCGAATCTGAGCGAAAAAGATCGAAAAGGGGACACTGGAAAACACCAAGATATCATCTTTCTAAGTTTAAGGAGTTTGAAGATTTCTAGAAACTGTACTTATGTCAGTTGTAATAGTACAAGAGAACAGAGCAACGTTAGTCTGAAAGTGAAAGTCCGGAGAATCATTCGTCTTCGTTTTGTAGTATTTTTTTTTTGCACGTGTCATCATTGGGTAGTGGAAGCGAAGACAAATGTCTTTGACCCTTTGGCATGAGCTATGAAACATACTTAAGATTTTATAATTAAGAACGAATGCTAATTCTGTTCTGTTTATTGGGTTACTTTGAGATATCTCTTTTAAAATACCATGCTCGAAAATAGTAACATGGTACATACTTAATACTGAAGGGATCCCCGCAGTAATGTTGAAGCTTCGAAAGTGTCTGAATCCTGATTATTTCTCTGGGATCGAAACACGCAGTAGTCTAAAGTTGTGTCACAAGAGTGACGTCCCTTCATGTAGCCGACCCGTCGGCAGACGAAACAGTTCACTGGACTAAGAAAACTGATTTAAAATTTGAAGAAATACATTTTAATTTCGAATTATTTGAACTCCTTGATATGGAAGGTGAGTTATGGATATTCTCTATAGTCACTATATAGAATATGCCCCACTGTTTGATCCGCCGACTCGTGTGATGCAACGTCACAACTCGGGAATACCGTATTAATTTTAAGCGTAACTTGGATTTTCGAATCGGACCAAAAAAGGCATCTTGCACAACAAGGCCCCATGTGGGACCTGTGTACCAAATTTCAGAAAGAATCCATCAAGTAGTTCCTGAGAATTGACGATAACAATGTTTCAAGGAAAAATCCAAGATGGTCACCTGCCGGCCATATCAGATTTTCGAATCGGACCAAAAAAAGGTATCTTGCACAACTGGACCACAGGGGGAAACTGTGTACCAAATTCGAGGAAGGTCCATGAAGTATTTCTTGAGAAATCACGATAAAGTTTCATGGGAAATCCAAGATGGGCGCCTGGTGGCCATATTGGGTTTTCGAATCAGACCGAAAAAGGTATTTTACACAACTAGACCCCAAGGGGAACCTATGTACCAAATTTGAGAAAGATCTATGCAGTACTTCCTGAGAAATCACGATAACAAAGTTTTATGGGGGAAATCCAAGATGGCTGAAAGCTGGCCATATTGGATTTTCGAATCGGACCAGAAAAGGTATCTTGCACAGCTAGATCCCAAGGGGAACCTGTGTACCGAATTTGGGAAAGATCCATGCAGTAGTTCCTGAGAAATCGCGATAACAAGATTTCATGGGGAAATCGAACCTGGCCGCCTTGTGGCCATATTGGATTTTCGAATCGGGCCAGAAAAGGTATCTTGCACAACTGGACCACAAGGGAAACCTGTGTACCAAATTTGACAAAGATCCATGCAGTATTTCCTGAGAAATGACAATAACAAAGTCTCATGGGGAAATACAAGATGGCTGCCTGGTGACCATATTGGATTTTCGAATCGGACAAGAAAAGGCATCTTGCACAACTAGACCTCAAGGAGAACCTGTATACCAAATTTGAGAAAGATCCATGCAGTAGTTCCTGAGAAATCGCGATAACAAGGTTTCATGGGAAAATCCGAGATGGCCGCCTTGTGGCCATATTGGATTTTCGCATCGGACCAGAAAAGGTATCTTGCACAACTAGACCCCAAGGGGAACCTGGGTACCGAATTTGGGAAAGATCCATGCAGTAGATCCTGAGAAATCGCGATAACAAGGTTTCATGGGAAAATCCAAGATGGCCGCCTTGTGGCCATATTGGATTTTCGTATCGGACCAGAAAAGATATCTTGCACAACTAGACCCTAAGGGGGACCTGTGTACCAAATTTGAGAAGATCCATGCAGTACTTCCTGAAAAATGACAATAACAAAGTTTCATGGGGAAATCCAAGATGGCTGCCTGGTGGCCATATTGGATTTTCGAATCGGACAAGAAAAGGCATCTTGCACAACTAGACCCCAAGGGGAACCTGTGTACCGAATTTGGGAAAGATCCATGCAGTAGTTCCTGAGAAATCGCCGCGATAACAAGGTTTCATGGGGAAATCCAAGATGGCCGACTTGTGGCCATATTGGATTTTCGAATCGAACCAGAAAAGGTATCTGCACAACTAGACCCCAAGGGGAACCTGTGTACCAAATTTCAGAAAGATCTGTGCAGTAGTTCCTGAGAAATCGCGATAACAAGGTTTCATGGGGAAATCCAAGATGGCCGCCTTACACAACTAGACCCCAAGGGGAACCTATGTACCAAATCTGAGAAAGATCTATGCAGTACTTCCTGAGAAATCACGATAACAAAGTTTTATGGGGGAAATCCAAGATGGCTGAAAGCTGGCCATATTGGATTTTCGAATCGGACCAGAAAAGGTATCTTGCACAGCTAGATCCCAAGGGGAACCTGTGTACCGAATTTGGGAAAGATCCATGCAGTAGTTCCTGAGAAATCGCGATAACAAGATTTCATGGGGAAATCGAACCTGGCCGCCTTGTGGCCATATTGGATTTTCGAATCGGGCCAGAAAAGGTATCTTGCACAACTGGACCACAAGGGAAACCTGTGTACCAAATTTGACAAAGATCCATGCAGTATTTCCTGAGAAATGACAATAACAAAGTCTCATGGGGAAATACAAGATGGCTGCCTGGTGACCATATTGGATTTTCGAATCGGACAAGAAAAGGCATCTTGCACAACTAGACCCCAAGGAGAACCTGTATACCAAATTTGAGAAAGATCCATGCAGTAGTTCCTGAGAAATCGCGATAACAAGATTTCATGGGGAAATCGAACCTGGCCGCCTTGTGGCCATATTGGATTTTCGAATCGGGCCAGAAAAGGTATCTTGCACAACTGGACCACAAGGGAAACCTGTGTACCAAATTTGACAAAGATCCATGCAGTATTTCCTGAGAAATGACAATAACAAAGTCTCATGGGGAAATACAAGATGGCTGCCTGGTGACCATATTGGATTTTCGAATCGGACAAGAAAAGGCATCTTGCACAACTAGACCTCAAGGAGAACCTGTATACCAAATTTGAGAAAGATCCATGCAGTAGTTCCTGAGAAATCGCGATAAGGTTTCATGGGAAAATCCGAGATGGCCGCCTTGTGGCCATATTGGATTTTCGCATCGGACCAGAAAAGGTATCTTGCACAACTAGACCCCAAGGGGAACCTGGGTACCGAATTTGGGAAAGATCCATGCAGTAGATCCTGAGAAATCGCGATAACAAGGTTTCATGGGAAAATCCAAGATGGCCGCCTTGTGGCCATATTGGATTTCCGTATCGGACCAGAAAAGATATCTTGCACAACTAAACCTGTGTACCAAATTTGAGAAGATCCATGCAGTACTTCCTGAAAAATGACAATAACAAAGTTTCATGGGGAAATCCAAGATGGCTGCCTGGTGGCCATATTGGATTTTCGAATCGGACAAGAAAAGGCATCTTGCACAACTAGACCCCAAGGGGAACCTGTGTACCGAATTTGGGAAAGATCCATGCAGTAGTTCCTGAGAAATCGCCGCGATAACAAGGTTTCATGGGGAAATCCAAGATGGCCGCCTTGTGGCCATATTGGATTTTCGAATCGGACCAGAAAACGTATCTGCACAACTAGACCCCAAGGGGAACCTGTGTACCAAATTTCAGAAAGATCCGTGCAGTAGTTCCTGAGAAATCACGATAACAAGAATTGTTTACGGACGGACGACGGACGACGGACGACGGACCACGGACGAAAAGCTAAAAAGAACCGAAATTTGGCTTCAACATACGCCCGCATATTCAATCAGATTTCAATTGTGTAGCGCAACTACCATTGCCTTCTTTAGGATTTCATTGAATAGAGTGTCTCATCTCTTCTCTTGTTACTGTACATCCAGTACATAAACTTAAACTTGAGAGATCACATTGCAGAATGAATAATTTCTTTATTTACCACGGCTTGGTGGTAGACAAAGTCACTTTTGGCAAACCAAAATCTGTTCTCGTATGAATACGCCTATATGCAAAATGAAATGTCCAAGGATAGCCATTTCAAAGCCTGTAGCTTCTCGTTCATCAAACGCTATATAGACGATGTCTTAGCACTGACTAATACCTGTAGTAGTGACGCCCTGGAGGATATTATGTGAAGGAAACCGCTGATAACCCAGATGGAACATAATATTTAGGCATAACTTTACAAGAATGATCAGGGCTTTCTCTCTCGTCGACATAATGACAAGAGAGACGATTACAATTTTGGCATAGTTCACTACCCATTTCGGGATAGGTGTATTCCAAAAAGACCTGCATACGTGGTATACATATCTCTCATTTGCTAGATCATCTGCAGACTGTGACGATTGTAATAAAAGTGGAGGAATATTAGTGCAGAAACTTATCACGGCAAAATACGATCTTAGCTTGCAAGACCTCTAGCGCTACGGTTCGAAACATGTGTCTAATTCTGCTCGGGATTCTCGGGACTAGGGGGCCATTTGAATATCATGGGTTATACGTCTCCATGGTGTGCAATAAACAGTCACAATCAAAGCGTTACTGAGATACATACTCTGGAAGACATCATCATGCCTTGCTGACATAACTGAAAACTGATGACCGCTTCTGCCTTGTGTTTCTATTATTTTATTCCATACACATATGGAATTGCTGTCATACGAGACCGGCACCTCTTCCCACTTCCCTTATATGTGTTGTAATTTTGATTATTGACACGGAAATTCGTTTATCGACGACAGCTGAATATTGAATGTCAGATCTGATGCTAGTTATGTATACATGAAATCTGGTAATATTTCACAGCCCTGAATTGGAGTTATGGCACTGAATCAGGATGTTGAACTATTTCCTGATGTTCGGGCTTTGTGGCCTTGACCGTCGACCTTTATTTTGGCACTCAAAACATCTCCCCATAAAGCATCCACCAGTACAAAAACATCTCCCCATAAAGCATTCACCAGCACAAAAACATCTCCCCATAAAGTATCCTTCAGCACAAAAACATCTCCCCATAAAGTATCCACCAGCACAAAAAAATCAATACTTTTAATGATTTCATGGATGTCAATAATACTATGACGAGAGAACTGGGCAAAATACATAATTGGTTCTCTTCGCTCATCTCTGAATATAAAAATATCATATATATGCTAATCAAACCAAACTGCGTGGTATAGTGTCATATGGCATCTGTCGATATTTCATTCCGCTGCACGTGTTAGTCGCAGGAAGAAAGTAAAACTAAAAATCTACATTCCATATATATCAGGGTCTGTACTCTATACACTAACAGGAAAGGGGCACATCATCTGATATTGCCAGTTAAAGCTTACCTCATAGTAAGCTAGAAAGCCAGCTACATTGGTGTATGTCCCCGCGGCAGCTCCTCCCGAACTGCTCGACCCTGGTGTATTACTCAAGCTACTCCGTAAATTGTACGATCTGCCGTACGTAGCGATACCTGTGATGAGTTTTTCCCGGGGAAAACCGCTGCGCAACCACATTTGAACAGCGTCATCCTGAAAGGGCGTACAATACGTTTTAGTTTGGAAAAGAACAATTGATATCATTGCTCAATACGTCATTGATATCATTGCTCAATACGTCATTTTAGCATGAATTCTTATTGTTTAAATTAAAGGTTTAAATTTCTTTTTTATTACAGGTTTTTTGTTATTACAGTTTCCTGTATAAAGTATCACTCCATGTCGTGACACTTATATAGACAAATAACTTACAGTTTCTGGGTAAAGTATTGAATGGGGCAGGGCCACACTCCCCCACGATCCGTAATAATCATAGGACATTATCCCAACGAAATCCATGTAGCTAAAAGTAGAGAAGTCAAAACAACGTATGTAAATCGAACAGGAAAGCTCAGTGAGAGCAGTTTAATATATCTGTTTTATATCTGATTAAAATATTTTCGCTGCAGCCAACAGAATGCCCAGCTAGAAAGTAGACATTAATTTATTCACTTCTCAGTTATCCAGGAAATGAAACCCCCTCTCTTATCTTGCAGCTGTAGGTCAGATAACTGGAGAAAATATATTTTATATAACTTTTTGCAGAATGGTAAGTGTAATATCGCTGCTTCAGATATTTGCACTTCATATATTTCCACTTGTTTTTTTAGCGTTTTCCTTGCATTTGAGGTTTATTCATTTCACCAAATCATGCTTATTCCAACTCACTTTCCCAACTCTGCCATGTTGTAAGATACCCCAACTCTACTGGAACCATAGACAGCCGCTGTCAACAGCAAAGGATCTCTTCCGGTTCGAAGTCCCTCTTCTTTGAAAGCAGCTGAAAGCTCCTGCAAAATGTACCAATGTGTCCAATATAATGGGAAACTGAAGCCAAGACTAAAAAATTGTGGAAGAGAGGGAGATTGCTGGCCCAACCGCCCTAAACTTACTGCAGAAAATAAGACGGAGAAATGATATGCATGTATTGACGTCATTCATCCGTTAACAGCTAAAATCATTATGATGGCAAATAATGGGTCAGTAAACATTAATCTTCTCCGACCCATCCACATCCTTTCGGTAACTGAGGAACATCTGTAATCATTCACACGCCCCCTGTGAAATACTCCGGACTAAAATCAACATAGAAATGAAGCATGCAATTCTGGTGGGGACAAAGATTGGCGTAATGTGAAGAACAATTGCTAAAAGAGGATCCAAAATATATTCCACAACTAATCGGAGAAGCAGAGCCGTTTTCACAGTGGTCGTCGTAGATATCAACCTATACAGACACAATCACAACATCACAGTGATATATGCTAAGTTACAGAAACGAGTCTAAAATGTACTCAATTGCGATTGATTGGGCTATATGGTATCAGGATTCCCAACATAATTGGAACCCCTTTGTCTTACAGGTAACTGACCTAACAGTGGTGTACCAAAGGGTAACTATTTGATGTGATACATATTTGCTTCATCTGCTGATAGGGCGTGCTATTGGCATTGATTCGTACATGACAGAATGGATCGACAGATTACAACCTTAATTGTGAGACACAAAAGGTCCACAGTTTTTGGCCAATAATATTATTGTGTATAATACTCATTCATGTGGTTTTTACCTTCATAAGTTCGAGATGATTGTCTTCACGCCGAGGATACTCCCAATCAACGTCCAGACCGTCAAAGTTCCTCTTCCGCAAAAATGGAATGGCGTTGGCGATGAAAGTCTTGCGGTTTTGAGGCGAATTGGCTGTTAATCTGAATTGTTCACTTCTAATATCCTCGATTTCAGAAATCCAACCTCCGATGGAAAGTAAAGTTTTCAAGGCAGGATTCTTGTCCTTCAGAGCATTGACTCTCGTGTACCTTGAACAGGAAATGAAATATCGCCATTTGAACGCACTTCACCATCTGTCTTACTTTTATACAGGAGCTATGTCTAAGTGAAAGATTTCCCCAGGAATACTTGAATTGATTATGTCTATTTGGATAAATGCAATTTACTTCAACAGTTGCAGAATGTTAAAGTGCGACGGCAATAACTAGGTTTGACAAATATACTGAAAGACAAGTCAGAGGTGGAAAACTCCTGATTTCACAGGAGGCATTGCGCCAACTTTATGCATCTGACTCAGATACATTGGACTAGGTTTCTAATTAGAACAAAGAAGAATAGCAAATACACGTTCTATTACATTACATTGATGACCGATGAACAACAATCTCTTCTGTTAAACACATCTTAAGTCTGCTGCTGGGTGTAACTACGTGTCTGTTGTACCGTCTCTTTCTTTCTGTTGTTGTGACTTGACGGATTAATTGCAAGATGCTTGAAGTGTCTGAGAGATCATCGGGCAAATGTATTGGCTCTTGCAGGTCGCCAGCAAGGAAATCATGTGTGGAGAATGTGATACATCTATGTCCTGCAGATTCCTCGCCCACTGTTGGGTACCAGGAGATTAGATAGAATTAGTATAGTCTCGGTATGGAGCTCTTTAACCGCAGAAGGCGTTATTGCCCATCTGACGTTACGCTGGTGTTAAGCAACGAACCATTTTTTGACATTAGCAATGCTGTATTGTTTCATTTAAAGGAGATTTACAGGCGATGACTTCTGTTTGCTAATAACTCCGACACAATTTGAGTAGTTTTGTTCGTGTACTTTTCCATCTTATAGTTGGCCTTTTAAGGGGTGGTCTGTAAGAGATCGTACTACTTGAAATCCAACCATGCAATCAAGATTGCATAATACATTGCACTTGTATTATTTTTGCTTTTAACATTTAATGGGATATCTTAGTACCCTATCATGTTTCATGCCTTCACATTCAATGTATACATTATATAGTGCCGCTTTCTTAGCAGTGTATGCTCCACTGTGTATGGACAACAATACAAAAAAAACTCCTCACATGTATTATTAGGGCTTTTCTGATGTACTATTATGGAACGGTAAATATTAATTTGAATGAAAAGGCCTCTAAATCAATTTGAACTTTATCAAATTTTGGTACTCAAAAACACACAATTGACTGAATTTACCTTCATTTTGGTTTGCAGTATGATACAATGAGCTCTCATGATCACATAATTTCCAAGATATCAAGTTTCGAAAAAGAAATAAATTATTGTATCAATTGTTTGCTCCCTGAATGATACTGAGAAGAAAATACAAACAATTTTTCTTGTGCATAAAAAACATGATTTAGAATGTCTTTTTATTGAAATTAATATTTAATTTTGCATATTATAACACTAGGAATGCCCTAATAATACATGTGAGAAATTTCAGCTTGATATGATTTGTTTACCGAAGATATTAAAAATTCCCCTGAAAAAAAAACTCCGACACAACACTATCTTAAAAGTTGTTTGGAAATTCCGTATTTTGAAAGCCGCAATGATACTTATTTTCCGATTTTTGTGGTACAGTCAATGCCTAACCTTGGTCCGACGTCAGGTGGACAATGACCTCGTTTCGCGCCTTTCATGGTTAAAGAGTTCTATCTTGGGTCTATCCTATTGAAGTATGAGTCAACTCATCCACCCTTTGGATAATAATGTTCCATCTAGACGCGTTAACACACCACGATATCACTCGATGGACAGAGATCGAAGCAGCCGTCATTTTGACACAATGCAGACACCGAAAAATATGATTACATAGAATTAATCTATCAGGAAAATAAATCCAGTTAAAATATCTGGTTTCAGGTACGTTATATGTGATGTGTAATAACATGGCGGTAAATTGTAATTCCAATAGAAGTCGCACTCGTATATATTCTCCATTTAGAAAACAAGCAACCAAGCAATGAATGGAGTCTGTGTTCAAACCAGTTAAAACATTCAAGTTTCAGGTACGTTATATGTGATGTGTAATAACATGGCGGTAAATTGTAATTCCAATAGAAGTCGCACTCGTATATATTCTCCATTTAGGTACCACATTTTACAATGAATGGTTTCGTGTTCAAACTTGATGCGACGTTGCTGTTACATTCAACTGCATACGTAATACTAGTTTTATTTACTACATGTGATCCTTGTAACTCAATAATTTTATCTCAAGGGATCAACAAGGGAGGGATTTCCAATTACGACAGAAACAAATTCATACAACAGATGTTGTATGAAACAGAGCGATTCCTCCTCAAAGTTTAAAAAATAACAATAATTTGTGAGTGAGTGAATGAAATAGCTCTGTAAAAATGTATCATTGCGGCTTAATGGTTTGCATTTCTTCCTGTCTTGTAATCTTATTGAAATGCGCATTGTCGATCGAAGTCAATAGCAGCAGACCTTATCTCTTAATGCCTAGATAACACGGCATCGTGACCGAAGGGAACTCATTTTACAACTGTATGAAAGTGCCACAGGCCTACCGGGAATGCAGGAAAATAGTCCACTCCACTCCACTACCAGTCCACTACCGTACATGTTAATTTCGTCATGGGAGTTTAAATAGCTGTACGGTTGGGGTAGGCATATATCTTACGCTATTAAACCATTTGTAAAGTCCACTTTTTTTTCTTTTTCTTTTTTTCTTTTTTTCAAATCTTTATTTGAATAAAGTCCACTCTTGGTCTGTTCCATCATAGTGCCTTCTTTATACGAAAAATAAAGAAATCTCTTGACTCGTACAGGCATGCATTCTCTATCAGAAGAATAGGATCGTCGCTGCCCGAACGTCCGACAGGTCGATGGCGGCATCAGATATGAGGATTGTACTATCAGTCATCGTCCCTCACCAGTACTATATGAGGATCTATAAATATTCGACTATTCCGATATTTCCGGGAAATATTGATATTGGAGTATCACTCCATCCGAAAAAGTCAACAGTTTTCAGAATTGCAGAAAAGCTTCACTTACACGAACAAATCTTTCGACATTTAAACTGACAAAAAAACGGAATTAAGGCAATGCTTTTATCAGATGAGTGATTTCACAAAGCACAACAGCCGAGAAGACTTTCGCAAATCCAGGGATCCGGACTTCGCTTGACTATTTACTTGACAAAATTGTGAAAGTGGTTGTATTTATGATTTTTGAGACCGGGTCTTTACAACGAATTTATTTACAACAGTTTACACACTCAAATGTGAATACACGTAACCAAAATGAATATATGCACGAAGCTTACGCGCTAACTTCATGCCCGATCCTTTTCCACACAATTTTCCGGGAGATGTTCCAAAGTTTCAATACCCAAAAATAGCAGTATATATATATATAAGAGCTTAACATTATATTTTCTTTATGAAGTACTTACAGTTTATCCTCTGAAGTTCAGTATCGCTCTTATGGAAACAATATATGTTCTCGGAGTTCTAAATGCTATATACAGGTACTCACATTCCTACGGACCATGGTGTATCGTCGTCGTTCCACTCTATTACTGATAAAGCATTGTTATTCAATTTTGCAAAAGCGTAAAATATATGGGTGCATAGATCCGCTGGGATGTCTTCAGGGAAAAACTTCGCACCGTGTCTGTACTGCGCCCAATTGGTGTAGTAACACACTCTCATATACCCATCGGTCACTAAAATCAAAAGAAGCATTACTTCGATAAACGAATGGTGACAGACACAAGATCGGAAACAAATATTCACAACAGGTGATCATAGAATAACTGAATAATAATCTCAGATTTCCGGTACTATCGGCATTTAATGTGTCGATCAAAATACACATTCAGAGTGTAACAATACGTTGAATATTGGTTCCTGGTGTAACTGAATTTATAGTTAATCAGATAGAAGGACCGTTATTGCCTACTCGTTCAGAAACTGGGACTTGATATGACTTTTGAGAGTGTGAAAGTTGCATCTCAAGACATTTCTGGGAGGGCTTATGGGACAATAAATCTTCGTAGCTACATGTATCTAAATTGAACCATTGAAAGAGTAAATTGAAAGTATATCATTTGAACCGAGGTATCATTTTGTTCAAGATAAATTTGGGAAGCAATTAAGGTCCAATCCGTCAAGAAAAATAGGATATATGACATCATTCGTGGGCGACTCCCAATTTAGTACAAATAAGTTAACTTTTTATTTGTAAAATATTGTATTGATGTATGGATGGGGGCCATCTCCAAGTTTCACTCATGTTGATGTTTGATCTTTTTAAATGAGGTACCATTTTGTTCAACAAGAAATTGATGAATTATTTAAGATCAATGTGCCCATTGATATTCGAACAATATTGGAGGATCGTCTGACAATTTTCATACCAATTTCTGAAATTTGTAAACTCATCGTTACGGTTTATCTGCTGACTCTATTTCAGATTACATATCATTAATTGGAAATGGGCCCAAAACCTTCCTGAAACACCAGTGGAATGATCTATAAACTTTTGACACATTATAGCTAATACGTCGGAAACAATTGACCAGAAAAATAACGCTTTTGTATTACGTAAATTCTCTAGAATATGAATGGTTGTAGGATAGTCATGAAATTATATTAATGTAACAAAAATAGATCTCTTCATCTTTGCTTTCACGAATGTGATTACCAGAGAAACACATTTACATCCTCTAATGACACTTTTTCTGAAGTGTACAGGTGGTTACACCAGTACCTTTTACATTGTAGTATATCAGAAATAAGTCACCTTCACAGATGCTTGCGGAACGGTCATCATATCATTGAAACCAATTCTTAAACTTATAAATGTATTTCCATGGTTACGCCTGAACTATCGCCCTGTCAAAAATGCTTGTAATGCGACAAACGCTATTGGAAAACCTTCACAATAATTACGCATACTCATGGAGCTTACAAATGTTAGCACTTGGGCAGAACATACATCGTAGCTATGAGTCAGGGTAGCAGTTGCTCGCATCATCAATCGAATCTGTTCTTCAATAAGACATATTACGAAGTGCACCAATGATTTTGTCAGAACTGAGTTAATTTAATGTATTACGAAGTGCACTAATGGTTTTGTCAGAACTGAGTTAATTTAATGTATTACGAAGTGCACCAATGGTTTTGTCAGAACTGAGTTAATGTATTACGAAGTGCACCAATGGTTTGTCAGAAGTGAGTGAGTTATGTCACAGCTGCTTACAAGACGATCAAAATAAGAATAAAAAAATGTTTACAGTAGTATAAAGTGTACGAATGTTCATGTCCGGAAATCTCATCAAATCACATTTTATTCACACCTTTCATTGTGGCTCACTAGGTGGTCTTCATCACTGGAATTCTCGTCCTTCTCCTGACAAATCATAATCTGATTTCTGTGCGTTGTCTTGAATATTCTCCAGAATATCAACAATTGAATGTAAAAGAATATCCCAGTCACACCACTTCGGTTTCATCCACAAGTGTCATACCGTTATCTTCGGTGAGATGAGATTTGCCATGCCTTGAAACATGAGCCCGTTTCAAGATCACTACTTGATAACTTACACCCTTCATATGTTCTCGAGGGCAAACTCTATAGCGGGGTGAGATTGATGACCATAGTCCTTTGGAGTGCAGTTTCTCTGGTCATATTGCCAAACTTTTAAGCAAATATTTCAAGAGGGTGAGCTATCAAGTAGGGCTGTGGAATCGGGCTCATGTTCTAAGACCAGACATACTTCAATGGTTAGAACCCAAGTGGTGTGATGAAGATATTCGGAGACCTGATATTCTGAAGAAGACTCGGGTCAACGGACAGGAATCAGATGATGATTTACAGGAAGAAGATTCCAGTGACAATGGCGGCTCCAGTGACGATGAAAGCTTAGTTAATATTATTGTCGGTAATATATGATCAAATTCCTACACTTCAAAACATTGTAGTTATTTTTTGCTGATGTTGATCGCTCTGTGAGTAGCTGTGACATTATCTGAAACAGTACATTTCAAGGTATAAAAAATTATATTGTTTCGCTGACTGGCGGAGGCGAGGGAGGAAGAAACAAGGCGAACCACTCTAGTTCATGGACTTTATTGCGTTAGGGAAAGTCATCAATCAAAGTTGAACAAATGAGAATGATACGGAACATAATTTCCAAGATGAACTTATATGGACTTCAGGAGTCTGGAAATGGTAACTAAGGACCTGATATATGTATGGTAATTTAAGTATAGAGCGATTTACCAATTTTATAACGTTTACAATTGTTCACCTTGTTACCGCTTCTATATTCAGGACTGAATCGTGGGATTGTCGAAGATGAAGAGGTTTGGCATTGTGATCCACTGATTAACTTCGCATAATACAGGAAGAGGGAGACTCCGAAAATATTAGCGAAAAGCATTATGTAGATCGATATGTAGATCGATATTTCGACACATATTTATTCGTGAATGATGACGATGACATGAATAAATGTGTCAAAATTTTGATTTACAAAAGGCTTTTCGCTAATATTTTCAGCCACCCTCCTCATATATGAAGACGTTAATATCAATATTCTAGTTCCGGAGGGTAAATGAATGCTCACGACAGATACAAGATTCCTCCGAGGTTTTTTTTTACGGAAAAGGTAACATTAAAAGCAATATATACGTTACCTTGGATGATTGACAGCAGAGTAAGGG
The DNA here is from genome assembly GCA_036873755.1 of Hanleya hanleyi. Taxonomy (NCBI): domain Eukaryota; kingdom Metazoa; phylum Mollusca; class Polyplacophora; order Lepidopleurida; family Hanleyidae; genus Hanleya; species Hanleya hanleyi. The sequence continues at coordinate 132,520 of JAVTVY010038215.1, read as the reverse complement.
CCACATATTTCAGCACTTCTGGATTCATCTTCTCAGCTGTAATGATAAACATTTTGCTTTTGTTTAAATGCATCAAGTATTCATCCTATTACTTTTCGTGATAAATACCTAACATCTCACACAGAAACACTGCTCTCCTGGTAAAAAGGATCTAATCCACCAATTCAGCTCTCCAAAGTTCCTACCCCGAATGGATCGGATTATGGGTCAGGCTAGCCCTACGATTGGTTGATATTCAGATGAGGTGCTGGTGGTTGAATATCGTTGAGTGAGTCCAAAGTATTGTAAATTTCACGCAATTCCTCCACGTAATTAACGCGCACTGGTAATATTTACGACCAGTTGAATTCCAAATTTGTCTTCAACGCGGAGCTATTAAAATCGGGCAAGCCCAGCTGGCCTTGTTTCATTGAAATTGGCAATGGATGACACCATGTTTTCATACCGTGATCACTGACATATTGTAATGAAATTTAATGCCCGGGAATTATTGGTCTAGTTTTAGAAAATTACTGTTCTTTTAATTAAATCATGTCATTAAACATTACGAGGAATACAGAAAATAATTACTTCCTTTTAAATAATTACTTCCTTCTAACCCATACCTATATTCGTATTTAGTCATTATTTCCAAATGATATATTTTCAACTGCAGGTTTCGTATGGACCGGTCAGCGTAGAAGCAGACGTGTTGTTTTCAAACATGTTTTGTCGACATGCGGCTCTTTTGGAGTGGTCCCGGCTCTCGGTTTGGACACTCACTTTATAGAATACGCCTTTTATACATCTGAACAAGCTCTCCAAATTCCAAGAAATGATGCTTTAAGACAGCAAATTGTGAATTCTCTATGTGTCGGGCGCTCATGATGAGAGATAGCGCTAGATATTTCGGTCATATCAAATCTTAAAATATCCCGAAACAATCTCCTATCGATCAAATCTCCATGAATGGGGAATTATGCGAAAATTCGTCTTTCGTCCTGAAGACGGGAAATTATGCAATATGTTAGAATGCAGAGTTAAATTAAAAGGATAAATCACAGTATACATAAAGCTAAGCTAATTTCCTGCACAATAGAAGCGGTCAACAGTTTTCAATGATGCCAGCAAGACATGGTGATGTTCCAAAAATATATTCTAAAGTCGTTATCTAGAATATGATGTATCTCAGCCACACTTTGATTGTGACTGTTCCTATGATTTTGAAATACATAGGTTCATACGGCAACTAACACCGGGTTAAGCGGAATTAGACACAAGTTACAAAATGTATAATTAGAAGAGATACAAGTTACAAAATGTACCAAAACTGAGGCAAATAGCTCAAATTTCAAGAGAACTGAAAACAAAATTTTTGTCTAAGTAGATACACCGGTGAAAGACGATGAATGGTCATATAAGTCAACGATCAACGGGACCCACACCCATCAGGAAATTACTGTAAATACGTTTGCGCTATTATCCAGCCCACAGGCCCGCAAAACAAGAGTTTTGGGGGGTGTGGGCGGTGGTATTAGGGTGAAGTGTCGAAATATGGGATCTCTATATATAACCCCATGCTTTATATAAATCCACATCAAGGTGGGAAACGGACTTTGGGTGAATCAAGAAGCATATTCTACAAGTATCACTTTATATATTCCCGCCGTCAAATTAGTAAATTTGTGCAATTTTTACCTTTGCCGGGCGATTCAAAATCCAACGTAACTGTCCGTCCATCTATAGGAAGAATTAGATTATGGCGGGCTTCGTTCTCAATTCTGATTGGTCAGTGGCGACAGCTGATCAGTGCGTGACCTCTCTTGCCGAAGGCGTGTCGCGACTGACCAATCAGAATTGAGAACGAAGCCCGCCAAAATCTAACTGTCCCTAGATGGACGGACAGTTACGTTGGATTTTGAATCGCCCGGCAAGGGTAAAAAATTGCACAAATTTACTAATTTGACGACGGGAATATATAAAGTGATACTTGTACAATATGCTGATGTATTTTGTTTGGCGGTAAACCGTTTATTTCTTGATTCACCCAAAGTCCGTTTCCCACCTTGATGTGGATTTATATAAAGCATGGGGCTATATATAGAGACCCCATATTTCGACACTTCACCCCAATACCACCGCCCCCACCAAAACTTGTTTTGCGGGCCTGTGATCCAGCCCATGTGGATTGCGATCAAACTTCAGGGATATCTCAACCTAAGGCCAGTGTTAATTAATTGTTTGATTCTCGTAACCTTGCTTGTAAAAATACACATGCTGAGTGCGATAATTATTAATTCTCTAATGGACGACGGCTGGATTATGAATGACGGACTAGACGCTTGTAATTATTAACTTGCAAACCAAGTATGAAGAAAATGAGCAAATTTTTCTCATGAAAATGTAAATTCCTCATGGATTTTAATTATTTGCCATCAAAATATAGATGAGGGCTGGCTACGGGAAACGAACCATTAGTTATCAGCGGCCTGACCAAAAAGAATCCTGCTGAGGCCACTTGACAAAACCAAACCAGGAAACTATTGAAAATCACATCTTTTATGAATAATTGCATTAGCTGGAAGCGATGTTTCAGATACAAAGATTGCGGTCAACAGGCATTGGTTTAGGTCTCTGACTACCAGACATAATTATTTAACCGGGAGCCCACTCAGTTCACCGCTAGTTCTGATCGCTCGAAATCGGAAATTTTAAAAAAAGTGGTAAGATCGACATCATGCTACATATGCACGTGCTTTTGACAGGACAGTTCAAGAAACGAATTGTAGTACAATAGTTCCCACGTCTTTCCATCCACTTTCAGCCCCATTGTAATGTCTTCGTATCGTACACAAACGCAAATCAATTGGGAGATAATCTTGTGTAGTTCCCAAAGCTTACGTGCTTCTAGATCTACAAACCTACAGCACATGGCATTGTAAATAATATCGGACACGTACGTAATGATTTGCCCTCTGTACAAATCATTGTGATTGTAGTTTTGTGACATGCAAACATGGCGGAGAAATGAAGCGCTTGGTCGGCGTCTGACCTCACAGGTATTTCTTCTGAATACGAACTTTCATTCAATAAACACTTCCCCGTTCTGGCGGTCACATAGTTCACCATTTTCCAACAGATGACCTGATAGGGCTATAACATCATCGCTCTGAAATATTTGTATATAGTACCTCTCAAGCCGTTGCGAAGTGCTGTATGGTAATGTTGTTCAATATGTCAACTTGAAGAGCTACAATAAAAGCGTGGCCGGGATACAAATCGTGACAGGTATCATTTTTGGTTTTTGTGATGTTTTTATTAGGCCGTCATCGTTTTCCACCACCCTTTTAATGTTGCGTTTAATTCTGTGGACTTTCTCAGGTCAATCCGAACCTACTTTACTTAAGATGCAAAGTTGGCTTTCTGTGCCTCGAAATCAACACGTCGCCCTTCCAGCGTCTTAGTGCAGTGTGTCGTGTAATGAAATCCCGTGTTACATTACTGTGATTGCATATTTGGATAATTATCTTTTGATTTCTGATACCTGAAGAAGAAGAGACGTCTTGTGCACCCTAAGATTCCAAATACAATGAAATGGACGAACCTGCACACAGGCTCAGATTTTGGACATTATTTTTGACAGTGAGGAATTAACACTTTGCCAGAGGATAAGAAGTAGTGTTTTTATGATCTTCTGGTGTCGTTTAGTAACAAACTGCGAGCTAGTCGTAAGCATCTTAGAGGCAAATTGAAATGGGCTTACCAGGTGTGGTAGCTGGTGGAATAACCTTTCTTCGCCGTTTGTTCGACATGAAGAATCCATTTTGTGGACGGAATCAAAAAGTTACTCTATAGGAGGAATTTCACGAGGATTTGCAGTTTTTAATGGTACATTCATGGGGGTTACTTTTAAATATACTGGCCCCGGATATGTCAGAAAAATATCCCACCTCATAAACGTGACAAAACTAGTTTATATAGAATGCGCAGTATGTTGATGTATGTACTCTCAATATTTCTGCCAAGAGTACCATTAATGAGATAGTAATAACAAGGGTTCGAGCAACTTGTAACATGCGAACATTATTTATTCGCGGCAAGTATAATTCCATGGCTGATTGTATTTCAAGTCTGCATGCTAAGAACAGCTTCGTTAACCTGTATGAAAGGCTAGGGTGCCCATCATATAAAAGGAGCCGTTCAGTAGAGCGGGTGTGTCTGGTCATATGTTTTCTACTTCCAATGACGTAGATCAAACTTTGACGGAGATCAGCTGAGACGAACATTACAAACCACAGTGAACAGACTGCGAAGTCGAGGCACAACATACAAGTCACGGATGAAGAGTTGCATTGATCTCTTGTAGGCCGCATGCTTTAACTTTTTCGATAGACTGATCTTATACCCAGTATACATTATAGAGTATGGCATTGGGTAGATGGTAGGAGTGTAGAAGTTCAAGTACTCCACTATAATAGTTTGTAACTTACACAAAGCCAACGACTTTGCTGATTCAATTAGTGGTAACTGGGGGATTGGTCTAATGCTTAGAAGTAGTGAAGGGAGAGTATTGAAGGGGGTGTTTCAGGGTTTCCTGCCTTCTGGTAGCTTTCTATTGAAGTCCGATTTTTATTCTCAGCAAGATTTATGTGCTAGGGTCAGGGTTACATCATTCATTTGAGACGTACTAAACACTACAATTCATAGAGAAAATAATCGAGATAGTCTTACCGCGTTGGGGGAGCGGGGGAGGGGGTGGTGGGCGGGGCATCCCCTGTGTTCCGCGATTGTGTTGGATAGACTCTTCTTAGGTCAACCGGTCGACCGTTCGATGATCATTTGCTAGATCAGGTGTTAAATGTGACGAATTAAACCAACGTCAAAAACATTCACTGCTGATACTTATAAAACAGGGCTATACCACCAAGCGAGGCCACTCAAAGTTTCCCAAATTTGGCGATACATATCGCATGCTGATAGGAAAATACGAGCGTAGCGAGCAAGATTTATGGTGTTACGTTTCGTAACGTGTGTCTAATTCCGCTTAACCCGGGGCTAGGGGCCGTATGAACCCATATAATTCAAGATCCTCGTGGTGTTCGTATGAACAGTCACAATCAAAGCGTGACTGAAATACATAATAACGACTTTACGACGAAAATCATATGCATTATCAATACCGATCAGCGATACGGATTTGATATTTTCGGAACATCACGATGTCTTGCTGACATCAATGAAACCTGTTTACCGCTTCTCTGTTGCAAGAAACTTTAATTTGGAATATGGAATACGTCTTTGGTTTATGGGCAAGGGAATTATTTAATGGACGACGGTTGAATATTGAATGACGGACTAGACGCTTTCATTACAGGTCATTCTTTTCGGCGTGGCGAAACGATCTGGGCCTTTGGTAATGGGGTACCGGTGAAATGATTCAGGAGATAGTAGCATGGATTTGTTTTCATACCTGTACCAGTCCAGAACATCAAATTATTTTGCCGGCCTGCGTGCCAAGTCGCTAGCATGAGGCAGAGATAAACCTAAGCATGCGTTGTTTTGTATGTATGATTACTTTGAGTGTATTAAATCATATGTTTTTCGCCCAGAGACAGTTTTTTATATACTACAGCATTCATGAACTGTGCAGTTAACCCTCCATCCTTGCCCAGTAGTCATTACGTTACAAGCAAAGGTTCACCATACTAATAGATACATGTACACATGCTAGGGGGATGTTTTGTAAACCCCATATTAATTTCTTCACCTGTATGCCCCCGTCGCTAGTATGAGCAGAGCTAAGCCTGGGCAAGCATTGTTTCGTATATGGAATTTATTTGAGTGTATTAAATCAAGCGTTATCCGCCCAGACACATGGTATTTTCCTATGTTTATGTTAACTGAATATCACAGAAATATGGATGAGGGCTGCCTAATAAATGTTGAATCCGTTGCTTGTATCTTAATCTTTTCCAGACTTCTTTCTCTCCAGGCACTTGGTATTTCAATGTAACAATGAAATGCCAAGAAAATGGGAAATATGAATATGACAGTGTAATACCACTTACCCAGATAAAGTTTGAAGAACGGCATTATAAATATCACGATGATCGTGACCACGTGCATACAGCCGCTATCTTGTTTTTTTATACTCGTCGTTCATACATCTATTCAAGTATCGTTTCAGGGCGTACAAATAACTTATATCGGCAAATGGTTATTAAGGATATGCAAACACGAACTTTCTTATGTCGCTTTCTCAAAATGTAACGGACGATTTGTTTATCTAGAATTGTAGGCAATAATAGAGAAACTGCGCGAGAAGCTTTTGCAAAATTCCCATGTAGCTTTCTGTATAATAACTCGCTTTTATTGGTACGCCAAGGGATTCCCTCGAATTGTTCAAAATAAATCAGTTTATACGCAGATTTTCAACCATCAAAAAAGACTTTTAATTTTAGAACAATCCTTCATAAGAGTTCAGAAGCTTTCGAATGGGTAATTTTCTCCAAGTGATGTGAAATAAGTAGGATTTAGTAAAATAGTAGTAGTAAAATCAAATGATTGTGTTCATGTTTTGAAAGATATTTGAAACGTGATTGTCACTATCACCATATATCCGACATTCAGCAGTTTCTGTACTTTACTGTCGTACTGTGATCAGAGTTATTTTTTATGATAGAACAAGCCCTTCGGGCTTCATTCTCGTCAATGAATCAGTTCTAAACTGTACTATTTAGCAACAGCAGCTGTACTATTTAGCAACAGCAGTTGGTAATTGGAAATTAAACCGAGGTTGGATGAATGTTATCTAAATTGTTACTTACCTAAATGCAGACTGCCTGTGGGAATCCTCTAACTCGCAAAGTTTGATCGACCCGTCAAGTTGCATCCGTATTTATCCGTGTTCCTATAGTCACGTGACTGTTAAACTCACGCAAATGAAATTTCAATAGAATGAAAAGTATACGAACGAGATTCTGTCATCTATGTAGATAAATATACACCTGTGAAAGTATATATACCTTGTAACAACCAGGTCAGTACGGTTGTTAAAGAAATCTATATTGTGTTTACGTGTATATGTCAATATCAAGATATAGCCCAGCGAATATATCTGAAAAAGGAGTGTTACTCATTAATCGAAGATCACTTTAAATAGTTCGAAATAAAAATAAATCTGCGTCTTTTATTTGAAATGTTCGTTTAACACTTCAACATCTTGATATTTTTTAGTTGTAACGAAAGCTATATAAAATAAATCAAAAAAGTCATCTTGATGCTGTTTTCAAAGTCATCTTGATGCTGTTTTCATATCTAAAACATAGTTTTTTATCTATAGTAGTATTCCCACAATCGTCCTACGAGGGCCAATGATTACAATATAAAATACTGTATATTTTTTATCATTTAGAAAGTGATCGAATAACAGTATTTTCGTTATTTTTGGATTACACTGTCTTAGAATAGCACAAATTCTAGTGCTGAAAAATTGGTCGAGTCCCGTGCGGGATTCGAACCCCGCACGGGAATCGACCAATTTTTCAGCACTAGAATTTGTGCTATTCTAAGATAGTGTAATCCCAAAATAACGAAAATACTGTTATAAAATATATCGGCGAGATGGACTGAAAGTGGTTTATGGTGAGGTGACACCATTACCACAGAGTGTTATTATTACTACCGCCACACTACTATAGTTTCCTGGATGCTTCATTGATGTCTAAGGTTTTCATATGCATGCACACCATGTAGCCTAAAACACCCACCTGTTCAATAATGCGCGTTTCCTTATGGTCGGGTTGCTGTTGGCGCTGTTTGCCATTTATTGTGCGTTTTCATCGTTACTGAAATGATAATTTCCCATTAATTATAAATATCTAATTCTCCGACACGATGAAATAAGTGCCAAGTTAAGCGAGAGTGAGGCAAATTACCCCCAAAATAAAACACTTTCGCGTAGAAATATACACATTATCTTACACTGTTGTATGTTGCCAATTTCAACAACGCCATAGGGAATACGTTGTAATAATATTCCAGTGTAATTTCCAGTACAACATTTGGGTTGATTGCAGTGACATACAGAACCATTAAAACATTCTTATATGATAGACGAACTGGTATATGCTCGGCAACTATCAACAGCAATGAGGATCCCGTACGATAATTCTAATATACCACCAATTTCATCGTTAATCACTGTCCAAAAGCGCTGAATACCACTTCGTTTTCTACTTCGTTCACACAACATACAAACACAGCATTTGTAACAGCAGTCATGCGGATTAGACGATAGGTACGCTACAACTACAAGTGTCTAGTCCGACATTCATAATTCAGCCGTCGTCCATTAAAGAATATCCGCATCCATAATCCTAAGACCTATATCATATTCCATATAATAGTATTAGCACCAAATTCAAAAAGATAATCATAGTATACATAAACATAGGCTAGTTTCCTGCAAGAGAGAAGCGGTCAACAGTTTTCAATGATGCCGAGAAGACATCATGATGTTTTAAAAATATAAAATCCGTATCGCTGATCAGTATTCTTAATCCATAATAATCGTTGTAAAGTCGTCTTCTCGAGAATGATGTATCTCAGTCACGCTTTGATTGAGACTGTTCATATGAGCACCATGAGGATCTTGAAGTACATGGGTTCATACGGCCCCTAGCCCCGGGTTAAGCGGAATTAGGCACAAGCTATGTATCGCCGTCACATTTCAGTAACTGTTGACCGTTGACTTCTTGCGTAAACAGCAGTTTGTTGACTGCGAGACTTTTGGTAGAGTAGTTAGATAGATAGATATATAGATTTTATCTTATTTATTGTCGGATAAAAATTCACAATAAACATTACTAAATGCGTTAGAGCCGTCATTCATTTGAGCAGCCGTCGTCTTTTGAGTTTCAAGGTCCATATGCTAATATGCAAATATAACATTAATAAATATATACATACAGATTTACAGAGGTAACATTTCATTATGAAGAATCTCTTTTTTTTTATGAGAGTCGGATTTGACTATACATATAGTATTATCATCATCATCATCATCTACATCATCATCATCATTTACATCATCATCATCTACATCATCATCGTCATTGTACATCACACATCATCGGGTCATGGCAGTGTGTAGGAAGTGTGCAGCTGAGGTAGGTGGCTGTGTTGTTCCTGTTTTTTTTTCCATTGGGTAATTCTTCGTACATATTGGTATTGTATTGCACTGCATTTATTCAGAAATCCCACAGGCAGGGGGGCATTTATAGGTCTGACAGCAGTGAAACAGTAATGAAAATAAAAAATGAAGAAAAAGATAAAAATGAGACAATTTCATACGGCAGAATTAGTGAAAAGGAGAATACCCGTTCATTACCTACTGCCTGAAAATCATTTGTTTGAAAAACATTTCTGTTATCATTCCGTCAAATAGTTGACACTAAAACGTTCAGCTTTGGAATGAACCCGGTCAATAAATATAAACACAAAAATGGTAGGGTTAGATCAATTAGCATGAAAACATAAATCACTTAAAAGGGAGAGTAAAGCATCATAATTGATAAAGTGATAAAATTGATAGCCATATATATACACTTTTCGGTTTTGAATGAGAATAATGATTGGGTACGGGTATATATGTATTTAGAGAGTTATATCGTTATATAGATAAATTGTATGATTTAGATGTATAGTAGGCCTACATCATATGAGAAAAGCCGATATCTTCCGATATAAATTATTATTAAGACAATCACAAAATCTGTCATAGTATTATGGGAAAACAAAACGAACGTGGGGAAAAGAAGATAATTAAGAGAAAGACAATTAGTGAAACATAAAAGTATTAAGTGTTTGGGTGACTGCTAAAATAAATAGCATTTCAAACAGATGGCACAGCATTGTGATTTAAATATTATATCTAAACCACACTGCAGTGTCATCTGTTTGGAATGCGACATAGGCTTGATAGATAAACTGTATTTGTTAAAGTATATTATCGAGTTAGTTCTGATATAAACACATCCATCGACCGAAGTGCCCTAGAGGGACAATTAAAACGTAATTGATCGAATAGATATGAAGAATCAGCAATTGAACAGACGCATTTGTCAAGAAACAAAACAGATTTGAGGCTGACGGCGGGAATACAATGAGGGCGGGGTGATTGAGTACATAGATGGTCATACTGATCAGTCATACGTTTGTTTCGTTTTAAAGCACAGACCTATATATTTAACTAGTTTTTGTACATTTGCCATATTTTACATATTATTGTTATGGTGACCAGACAGATGACCAGTATTCAACGTTGAAATCTGGGCTTTCGTCTGTTTTTCTGTGTTAAATTTGACGATTTTAATCAACATCACAAAACATTATTGCAGAAACTTATAAAACATGAGCAGTGTGACTAACGTCACAGGACCTACGAAGTAGAGTAGGCATTAGGACTCGAACGCGAATTGAACTCTTGGAAATCCCCACCCCCGGTTGAAATCCTGCCTATATTAAGATGGGCACCGCCCAAGTCAGAATCGCCAGTGATTTTCATCAAAAATCACCAGAATTTTCATCAAAAGTAGGTCAGCTCAGAACTTGTTGGTAACAGTCTCCTAATGCGCCTTCATTCCAAAAATAAATAACGATCGCCGATTTAATTTTACAATTTTTTAACTAAAGGAAACAGACTGAATAATAAAAAGTTCAGTAGATTTCAAGCTTTACGTGTGAAAATACATTTACATCTCTTTAATGCTTTTCAGTGCCCTTGTCCATGATCAAAACAACCTTTTGAATCGCATTATTTTCCCAACAATACAACAATTTTTTATATATAGTACTATAGTAGAAAGGTAGCATTTATGTAGTTTACGGTAATTCAACTCAAGACCAACACCTTCTCTGCACAAGATAATAATGATTCTATGTCATTCTCTTGAGCATAACCGGTACAAAGACGAATAAATAGCGTCTCTAGATATATGAGACAACACATTTTGGGTATCGGCAATCTGATGAATGTACTATTCCGGTTTTCTTGTTTCACATTATATTCTATGACGGTTGATCGGTGATTTTCTTCATTGATAAACATTAAACCCCACCTCAGCTTCGTTGTGTGAATCGGAATTGCATTGCTGTGACACACCAACACACTCCGTGGCAGTGATCCTGCATCCCCTAATCAAGGAATCAAAATGGATCAAGATTTGAAATGATAAGAAAAATTTAGACATATTTTGATTTTTTGTTTAAATTATATCCCAGTGTGATATATAGTCAATATTCAAGAGGTATAAAAAAACTCAAAGTATGTGCTCATATTTTCACATCATGATCAAAGTTACTTTATCTAGTTAAATTCTACCCAAAGAAAATAAATTAAGACCCTTTAAGCATGCCGTCATGGCTTTGTTTCACTCTCAGTAAACTTGTATCATTGTTGCTCACACAGACTAATCTGAAGGATGATACCACATCTTTCTTTCTTCTGCTGGGTTATTGCACCAGGCTGACATAATTGGTTGATGTAGGATATTTCACCACCAGTGGGCAATTTGACCTGAATTTGAAGCCTGATGTAGTCTGTGATGAAATTTTTGGATGTGAAATAGGATACACGTTAAAGGCCACAGTTTACATATATCTATAACAATATACTGAATTGTGTGTATTGAGGCTGGCAAGTTGGTAATAGCAGTGTAGATAAATGCACTAACAAATGATGGAAAATTAGCATTTCCTATTTCATAAAAAACAATTACGGATGGCATATCCCACCAGATTTTGTACTGTGTTATATATACAGTGAAACATACAGCCAAGGGTTCCCGATGGGCATGACAGTGCACTCGCTGAGTCATCAATAAATAATATAAAAAATAATTATAAATCAAATTTTCATCAGAATTCGGTCAGCTCAGAACTTGCTGGTAGCAATGCCCTAATGCACGTTCATGCCAAAAATCAAGGTTCTAATGTCAACGTTTCTCTTTATTTTGCCGACGAAAGGATTCGGATGGACTGACTGACTGCCTCACTGACTCACTCATTACCGGACAATTTGCGATCTGTAGCCTACTTCGTAGGAATAGGGCTATACCACCAAGCGCCTCCACTCAAAGTTTCTCAAATTTGGTGATTCAAATCGTATGCTGACAGCAAAATACGAGCGTAGCGTGCAAGATCTATGGTGTTACGTTTCCGCTTAAAGCGGGGCTAGGAGACGTGTGCACCCATGTACTTCAAAATCCTCATGATGTTCATATGAACGGCAAAATCTAAGCGTGACTGAGATACATGATTTTCTAGATGACAACTTTACACCGAATATCTGAATTAAGAATACGGATCAGCGATACGGAGACGATATTTTTGGAACATTATGATGTCTTGCTGACATCACTGTTGACCGCTTCTCTATTGCAGGAAACTAGAGTATGTTATGTATTCTATGATTGTCTTTTTGAGTTTGGTGCTAATGCTGTTATATGGAATATGGAATAGGTCTTTGGATTATAGCCGCGGATATTCTTTAATGGACGACGGCTGAGCTATGAATGATGGGCCAGACACTTGTAATTCAGCTTTTCGCATACATTTCAACATGGATTTTTTATATTTCTAAAATATGACACCCTGAACCAAAACGAATCTCATGTTTCCCAAGTGACCATGCATTGAGCTATTATTTTGGTTCAAGATGTCATATTATTTAGTTATATCGCAATATTATTTTGGTTCAAGACGTCATATTTTAGATATATTAAAAATCCATGCCAAAATATATACAAAAAAAGACAAAACAGACTAAAACCCAATTTCAAACATCCGTTGACGCTGTTTTACGTCGCTATTAACTGTGAGGGTTTACATATATTTTATTTGGTTTTATTTTACTAACATATAACCACTCCTGTATTAGAAAACCCATAAGCCTAACTTGGGGGCATGGTCTCTCATCATACTCCGTCAGCTGCATGCAGAACTCACCTTTCACCCCACCACTATAAAAAAAAAACAATTTTCATACTTTGAAACATCTTGATTGCAATGTATCTTTTAATAATGGTAAAATCAGTGTAATTTTATATTACCAGCATTGATAACAGTGTTACTATTATCAAGGTTGGTACAATTGATTCAATAACATAACGTCATTTGGGGAACCGTAAAAATATATCAACTAAAAAGATTTCATTTCGAAAAGGGAGTATATGTATTTGAATAGTTATAGCTGTCTTAAAAAAGATCCAATCTCTCTCAACTTTATCATATATTGCGCATAATTAACAATGATGTGGTTTATAATCAAATCTTGTCTTGATATTTCAACCGTATATGAGGTCACTTGTGAGCCTTAGTCAAATGTCAATTAATAAAGATACTCTCTTCAAAAGGGTGGTATGGTTGAACAGCCGCAACTTTGTTGTGAATGGTCAAATCTATTCTAATGATATACTATATTTCTCGCCAAATCTGTTAACAATTATTAAATAAAACTTTATAATACAAAATAAATTATCCAAATGTCAACTGTAAAAATACAACCAATGTGAGACCCTGTAGTTCAAGGGATGACGGATTATTGCATTTTGGATGGTGGCAAATAAGTAACACACGCTGAACAATTAACAATAATCTAGTATAATTTGTTCCAGTTATCTGAGGCCTATTAGAGCTATAGCCTGCTAAATTAATATGTTTCAGTGGAAAATGATTTTATTAGAACGACGGGATGTGAAATGAATCTGTTGCTTTCAACTATCCAAACTATACATACTCGAACGGACACCCTTTTTCAATGCTGAAAAAAATGAGCTTCGAAAGAATAGACAATACTAGTATTAATAAATCCCTTGTCCTGTTTTCTGTTGAATAATTGCATAATATGGCCACAAATCTACGATATTCGCGAATATGCATTACAGTGTAACTTCTATGTCGGCATAGTGGACCATTTATCCGTTAATGAACAATAATACACACGTATACCTGCTTTTTGTGAATCAATGATATATGCTGCTGTAGTTTTTATCGTCATAAGAAGTTCCTGTTTGTCGCAAGCCGATTTGCTGCTATTTTTAGAATTATGAACAAATTATGACAGCTGAGATCATTCAGTACATTTAAATCTATATAACGGGTGGACCCTTAATTTCCTCAACACCAAACTGTTTATGAGTATTGCTATTTGGCGAGATTAACAAGTCAATCTAACATCAAACACCGATGTTTCCCAGGATGTGCTGTTATTAATCCGACCACTAACAGTGTATTGTCCGCCCACAACTCAAATCCAGAATATTTCTCTTTGAAAGTTGACATTAGACTCCACAGCTGCTATGTTAATTCGAGGAGAGATTCGCGAGCCTACATGAAAATCAATTTTCAAATATTTCTGTATCAGATATTGTAGGATCGGCATAATGAATGTTATACTTCAAATGGAAATTTTGATTAGATATGGTTCCAGCTTATACGGTCATACGATGAAACTATTTGTCTTTGAAGCAGATGTGCATGGGGTAAATGTATTCTGCGCTTGAAATTCTTTCTCTCACATGTCGAACTCCACAAAGAGCGAAAATCACTGAATTTGCGCGGATATAACGCAAATATAGAGATATCCGAATTGTCATATATACTGGCCTATAGGTACTTCTGCTGCGTTTTGCAACAATCACAGCGTGTTACACACACATGAGCCGATGTAAATCGTATATGGCTCCCTTTGTGCTCATATTATCATCGGCAGTAAGATTCGGTTTGGTTTGTACAGCATCGGCTGTTAGGCACATTCCAAAATAGCTCAATAAAAGTAATTCGTAAGTATTAAACAATACATAATCAATGAAAAACAAGAACAAAGCAATCCTACTTTTAATAAAATAGACTCCATATGTGGTTGCCTAGAAGGTTACCCCACCCCCAAATAGGAAAACAAGCTAGCTGAATATGTTAATATTGCCTACAGAAGAAAATCTTACTATAAGTGGATGAAGATACCATGTCATCATAAAATGAAAAAAAAATCTGAAGAAACGCAATCACTCACAGAATATAATCACCGATGTTCATATTGAAAGTTATATCGTTATATAGGTAAATTGTAGGATTTAGATGTATAGTACATTATATGAGAAAAGCCGAAATCGTTCGATGTAAATTATTATTAAGACAATCATAAAATATCTCATAGTAGTATGGGAAAACAAAACGAACGTTTAAAAGAGAGATAACTAAGAGAAAGACAATTCGGGTGACTGCTAAACTAAATATCCTTTCAAACAGATGACACAGCAATGTGATTTATTATATTGATCTAAATCACATTGCGGTGTCATCTATTTAGAATGCAACAAAGAATCCCTGATAAATAAACTGTATTTAGGCCTGATCTAAAAACATCCATCGACCGAAGTGCTCTAGAGGGACAATTAAAACCTACTTGATCGAATAGATATGAAGAATCAGAAGTTGAATAGACGCATTTGTCGAGAAACAAAACATACTTGAAGCTGACGGTGGGAATACAATGAGGGCGGGGTGACTGAATACATAGATGTTCATACTGATCAGTCATACGCTTCTTCAGTTTTCAAGCATAGGCCTATATAATTAAAGGGAACGTAAACTCTGGGGTAAAACACCGCGGGAATTATACAAGAGTCCCGATAGATTAAAAAAAATCGTGACAAATATTTTTTCCTATTTTTTTCCAATGAATGAGACAGACGCAAACATAGAAAATACCGTGATTTGGAATTTCTTGGGGGCGCCGCCATGTTTATTTTTTTTAGTTGTGCCGATAATCTCCTACGTCATCGGACATTCTCTGCGTCGAGATAACATGGCCGCATATGGTCGTTTTCATGCACTCCTCCGTTCCCCGACTAACAGAGGCTATGTTATAGATTAGCTTTGATGTAGAATACGGCCTGATTCTAGCAGATATTCTACGATGCCGGGCTGCTCCGCATTTGGCTGTCACAATGTACCAGGTAATCGATAAGGGGCCGAAGTGCTCCGCCGTCACTGAAACCAATCCGTCACTGTGACCAATCCGTCACACAGACCAATGCTGTTTATGCTGGGGATAGCAGGGGGTTGAAAAGCTGTGCTCGCCGGTGCGTAACGACTGACGGCCATCGTCCTAAACAATATCAGAGTCCGGTAGGGAGCTCTGCCCAACTGCTAATAGGTTAGCAGGTTAGTGGCTCTGTTGGGGGTAAATCGATTAATTGAATCATGTTAATTAAAGTTTTTGGTTGCACGAGCAGGACTCACGAAGACGGCCACCATTGTGTCAGCTTTAAGGGGAGGTAACTGCCATTTTCTACAGAATGCAAGCTATTATGTAATAATTTTTTTTTTTTACTATCATATAATAAAAAAAAAAAATTACCTACAAAAAGGACACTGAACAATACAAATATGACAAACTACACTAATTTTATTTAATTCACAGGAAGGCAATTTTGTTTAATGCAACCTAATGTTATTTCAATGCTTTTTAAATGGAGCACTAAATATTTTTATTGGTCAAAATATTTACAACTACAAAATAATTAGGACATACATAAACAATTCAGGGGTTTATACAAGTAACACGAGTTATCCCTGCGACCTTGATTGAGAAGATTAGTATCCTGATAGACTACAACAAACGCCGCATATCAACTGATCCATTCTAACTCTAATACCGCATGAAAACAAGAAGCTTCTCTAGTAAACAGAGAAAACGCTACAAGAAGCAGATATCACCTACTTCGAAACTGGGGAGATACTTGGATTTCTTCCTGTTGCTTAGTATTAAAAAGCAACATACATATCTTGCGGATACTTCAAATTTCATTAATGAAATAGAAAGTATGCCCATCCCAAGCAGTGCTATCCTTGTTACATATGATATCACATCGCCGTACACAAATCTGAGTTTTGAAGAGATAGCCGCTGATCTCACTTTTTGGATTACAACACATATAAGGGAAGTGGGAAAAGGTGCCGACATACTGACTGCGTCACATGACTGCAACATTCAAAGGGAAGAGATTTGAAAGCAGCGGTATTCTGGACATCCAATGTCATCAAAAGAAGAGGCAATTAGATACGCAAGGAACTGCAACCATTCCAGTGACTTCGACGAGAAAGTTAAAGTCTTCAATAATAAACTTAGACTCAGGGGATATGAACAGCGTGAAATCGAGAAAGCACTCACAGAGGTTAAACACTATGAGAGATCGAAAAATACTCAAATATTCGACTCGTATGAATCCCTGTAATTGTATCTCATATCAACAGTAATACAGAGTGAATGAATTAATATTTTAGCTATCGGCAAATGAATCAATATCCTGTCATAAAACTAATATTTTTCTCTGAATTCACATTCAGAACAAGCAATACAGAAAACAATATATTTCAAACAGTACTAATAAATCTAAATATTTTAATTAACCAGCACTTCAAGAAAAAGACAAATATAGATGTAGAAATTTATTTTTTAATGAAAATCAATGTCTAGACAGTTCCCAGATCTATCAATAGAGCTATTAAAACAATATCAATGAAAAGCTTGTAAAAACTTTACCACAACAGCATGTCTGCCTGTGTTACAGTTGTATTAATACAGATGTGTGTATGTGCCGTTAAGTGTTTTTAAAGGATCAGAACAAAAACAACAATCCTTACCTCTTAAATGAACTGTTCCCCGGTCACCTGAGAAATGGCTGTGTTTTTACCTTGGTTATCCAGGTTGGTTTGAATTTTTATATACTAAATAATTTAATTTCGGTGTTTTTCTTAATATTTTTAATCGGTACTTTTTTTGATATCTAAACCAGTTATACATGTACTTTAAATAATTAGGCCTACATTTAATAGCTAAGGAATAAATTTTCTTATTATTTTTAATTAGGCATTCTTCAGTGATTTTATTTATATCTAAACTAGTTATTGTTTATATAGACCAATTATATTTTAAATAATTTTATTTATATCTAAACTATTATAATTTACTATTTATATAAACCAGTTATATCTCAAATAATTTAATTCAACAATTTGGAAGAAAAGTTTTTATATTTTTAATTATGCCTTTTTTCAGTATATTTCATAGATCTAAACCAGTAACTGGGTGCCATATTTTAGCATTTTTCCATGTTATATCTTTATAATAATAAAAGCTAAAATTTATCAATTATAAATCAAAGTCTAATATCAAAGTAATTACGAAATTTTACAATGCTGAACATCATGGAGGGTCCAGTTATACTACATCCTGTTAGAATTTTTTTTTAATATAAATTACTATAATTTTATAAAATATACTCTAGAGTGCAGTGGGATGAATGGAGGGATCGGGTCCTGGCTGTCCCCTGCTAAGACAATGGCTTGGGTAGCTAGGATAATCGCTGCTCCTCGCTGTGCCATAGAGCACTTAGCCGCGGCGATGCCTTGATCACTGCCGCATTGGTCTGTGTGACGGATTGGTCTCAGTGACAGACTGGTCTGAGTGACGGCGGGAGCACTTCGGGTACTGTTGTAATCCCGACACGTCGCACTATCATCCTCGTTCATGTTTGTAAGCTACGGTCTCGAATACTGCACTCTGCCAATTGACGCGTTTTTACCTCCAGAGGCAGAAGAACTAGTGTCCGCTGACGTCACGATTCTTCAAACATGGAGGCCTCTAAGTTGTTCCAGTGTAACGAAGTTAAAACGTTTAGTACTGCTTTGAAAAAAATGTAAAAAAATATCTGATACACGATGTGGATTCTGTGAGGAAAGAGCTTTAACTGGCCATGCACATTTCACCAGAGTTTACGTTCCCTTTAACTTTTTTGTTTTCTTACATTTCCATATT
The DNA here is from genome assembly GCA_036873755.1 of Hanleya hanleyi. NCBI lineage: Eukaryota > Metazoa > Mollusca > Polyplacophora > Lepidopleurida > Hanleyidae > Hanleya > Hanleya hanleyi. The sequence goes on along the minus strand of JAVTVY010038215.1, from coordinate 113,658 downwards.
TTACATATTAGTGTTATGGCGACCAGACAGATGACCAGTATTCAGCGTTGGAAATTGTGTTTTCGTCTCTTCTCCTGTGTTAAATGTGGCGATTTTAATCGACGTCACACTACATTATTGCAGAAACTATCGGGCTATATCACCAAGCGCCTTCACTCAATGTTTATCAAATTCGCATGCTGATAGCAAAATAAGAGCGCAGCGTGCACGATTTATGGCGTTACGTTTCGTAATGTGTCTATTTCCGCTTAAAATGGGCTAGAAGCCGTATTAACCCATGTACTTCAACATCCTCATGGTGCTCATATAAACAGGCACAATCAAAGCGTGACTTAGATAGATTGTTCTCTATATGACGAATTTTTTACGAATTTCTGGATTATTAAAGAATACTGATCAGCGATACGGATTTAATATTTTTGGAATATCATGATGTCTTGCCGGCATCAATGCAAGCTGTTGACCGCCTCTGTCTTGCAGGAGACTACCATATGTTAATCCATGCTATGACTGTCTGAATTTTGTGCTAATGCTGTTATATGGAATAGGTCTTTGGAGTATGGCCGCGGATATTCTTTAATGGACGATGGGTGAATAATGAATGATGAACCAGGCGCTTGTAATTCTGCTTTTCGTATACATTTTAACATGGATTTTTTTTAAATATCCAAAATATGAAACCTTTAACCAAAACGAATGTAATGTTTTCCAAGTTACCATACACTGAACTATTATTTTGGTTCAAGGTGTCATATTTTTAGATATATCGAAATATTGTTTTGGTTCAAGGCGTCAAATTTGAGATATATTAACAATCCATGCTAAAATGTGTACGGAAAGCCAAAAACAGACAAAAGCCAAATTCCAAACGTCCGTTAACGCTGTTTTACGTCAATTTTAACTGTGCGAGTTCACAGTATAAAGTTCGGAAAAAATAATATTTTACTTCAACAGCGAAACAGGGAGTCTTTTTTGGTATGTTATCGTAACTACTCCATTTGTGAAAGCCTTCAAAGGTGACGCATGAATCCAGCTACAGGAGCTCACATTTCACCCATACACAAATGTCTTTTTTTCATACTTTGAAACATGTTGATTAAGAAAATATCTGTAGGACTCCATACTCCATTGGACTGATTGGGTTATCTCCTATTGACACTAGCTTTAACTTGTCGAAAAAGGGAGATATAATAATAACACTATTTTGATATTACTCAGCATTGGTAACAGTGTTCCTTTTCAATATCATGAGATCACTTAGGGGCCGTATCCAAATGCTAACTAAAAATATTTTCTTCCGAAAAGGGAGAATATGTATTTGAATGGTTATTTCTCTCAGCTTTATCATATATCGTGCATCATTAACAATGATGTGGTTCATAACCAAGTCTTGTTTTGATATTTCAATCATATGGTGTTATACTTGCGGGCTTATTCAAATGCCAATAAATAAAGATACTCTCTTCAAAACGGTGGTATGTGTGAACAGCAGTAACTTTGTTGTGAATGGTCCAAACTATCCAAATGCTATTTTTCTCGACATAACTATTAATAATTATTTACAATATTTGTTTCGAAACAAAAATTAAATTATCCAAATGCCAACTATAACACAACTACGCGCTTCACTATAAATGTTACTTTTTTAACTTAATAACACCAAAGGTGAGACCCTGTAGTTCAAGGGGTGACTGGTTATAGTTCATTTTGGATGAAGGCAAATAAATAGCACAGACTGAACAATTAACAACGATCTAATATAATTGGTTGCAATCAACAGAGGCCTATTAGAGATATGGGCTGTCAGATTAATATGTTTCACTGAAAAATGGTGTTATTAGTAAGAAGGGCTGCGATATGAATCTGCCTACCATTAGGATAGGCTATTACAAAGCTATTCATCCAAACTATACATAATCGTACGGACACCATTTTCCATTGCTGAAAAAAAAGTGAACTTCGAAGGAATAGCCAACACTAGAAAAGTATTAATAAAGTTTATATTTATTATATAATATGGCCACAGATCAACGATATTCGTGAATATGCATTACATAATGACTTCTATGTCGGCATAGTGGGTCATTTATCCGCCAGAAAAAATAATACACACGTATACTGTTCATTTTATCGTTATAAGAAGTCCTGTCGCAAGTCGATTTGCAGCTAATTTTAGAATTATGAACAAATTATGACAGCTGAAATTATTTTGTATATCTAAATCTATATATCGGGTGGACACTTAATTTCCTCAAACACCAAACTGTTTATGATTACCGCTATTTGGTCAGATGAACTGTCGGCAGTAAGATTCGATTTGGTCTATACAGCATCGGCCGTGTTAGGTACATTCCAGAATCATTCAATAAAAGTAATTCGAAAGTCAATAAGTGTTAAACAATAAGTATTAAGCCGATGTAAATCATATATGGCTCCCTTTGTTCTTATATTATCATCGGCAGTAAGATTCGGTTTGGTTTGTACAGCATCGGCTGTTAGGCACATTCCAAAATAGCTCAATAAAAGTAATTCGTAAGTATTAAACAATACATAATCAATAAAAAGAAGAACAAAGCAATCCTACTTTTAATAATGTAGTCTCCATATGTGGTTGCATAGAAGGTTACCCCACCCCAAATAGCAAAACAAACCCAATCAATATGTTAATATTGCCTACGGAAGAAAATGTTACTCTAAGTGGATGAAGATACCATGTCATCATTAAATGAAAAAATAATCTGAAGAAAAACAATCACTCAGTTAATATAATCACCGATACTCATATTGAATCCAAAACTTACAATTAGAGAAGAAATACAATTTTAAGATGAGACCTTTTCATCGACCATGCTACCTAAATGTGCCGTATTCGTAGTACAGTCGATACTTCACACGTTTAACAATTCAATATAAACATTGATAAAAGATTCTCGAAACTGTGCGGAACACAATAACAAGTATGGCATATGATTGGGAGAAGAGTATTTACATGCATGTACCCGAGAATCTTGACGAACTAGGACAGGACCTGTATCAAACATACAATATGCTCCCTATGCTTATAACCTGGTGTGGAAGGTTGTGGATCGACAGTTCCAACATTCTCCGAGTTGTGATTCAAGACGTAGCGCGCATCAGTACTAATGGATATATAGTGTTTTGAATCATGACCCAATATAGTAGCGTGCATCTGCACTAATGGTGTATAATGGTGTGTTGTGATTCATGACGAAATACAGAAGCACGAATCAATAATAAAAAACATAAAAATAAAAAAGCATTAGCCCGGTTAAATATGATGAGAGAGAGAGGAGTCTTCTAGACTTCATTCAATTTTTGGTTAATATTCTGTAATCACTTGCAATGAAACTTGAGGTGACCGCTTATCATTTTCTTGTGTGGTTTTCCAACACGAACACTTGGGGAAAATAAGCCAGGGTCACTCATAAATGAATCGTAACCCTTGGTCAGACATGTTGCGTTGAATTTCAATTCACCTTTGTTGATTCATTCAAGAAATGATTGTGATAAATACATGAACAATCATGGCGATAAAGATTCGCCTATGTGCCATTGGCCCGAGGTAAATAACGTTGCCTGTTAGGCTGAGCTTCTGGTAGGCTAGCTAAGATTCATAGCGTCTCCCTTCCCTCAACGCTATGCCGACGACAAATACATTTCCCTGTTGGTAACTTGAACATCTCCATGGCGCACTTATTATTACCTTTGAGCCCTACTGGACCTTCATTAACTTGAGAAAATGGGCCGCCATGAATAAAAATACAGAAATGGCAGACTAAGTGGCCCTTCGTCGGTCATATATTAATTACAGACGTTAAAAATTATCCCTATGGAGCCTCAAAATCACCTGAAATCGAGGGACAAGAAGATGGGCATTTCCGTCATAATAGAGCCCGTGTATACAGGGGATGATGATCACAACATCGATTATGGTATTTTTATTCATGACGGCCCATTTTCTCAAGTTAATGAAGGTCCAATAGGGTGCAAAGGTAATCATAAGTGCGCCATGGAGATGTTCCATTTACCAACAGGGAAATGTATTTGTCGTCAGCATAGTGTTGAGGGAAGGGAGACGCTATGAATCTTAGCTACTGGGAGGCCTACCCGACGCTTGTATTATTCTTCCTATATTTGACATCGACAACGTCCAGTCTAGATGTACCTAGCTGAATGTTCAAGGTATCATATTCAATGACACTGAACCAGTGTCGTACTGCAAATGTCAAAGAGAACGACACATATGACAAGGGTTTGTAAGTTCCAAGAAGTGCTGTATTTTCCATTTAACGCCCAGTTACTCGGTGGATATTTAATGGGTTGAATTCATTTCATGTTTAGCTGATAAATTTCTTACATAATCTAGAATACGTGATTTTTTAATTGGCACTTGTATACTATAATTTTTCACTTAATCAGAAGTACTGGAATAACACACTTGGGCATCTTATACAAATGTATGTGTGGTTGTAACTGCTATCGGCCAAAGTTAACAATGTCATATATGTGTGAGTATAGCTTCAGTTCTCATTGATTCATTCCTTTGACGGCTGTGGCGGGTAATTGTAGCGCTAAGAAGCTCATACGTAGGTTGTAGATCACGGTATTAAACGGGGAAAATATGTAGCGAAAAATAAACTGGGAAAAATGCCAAGACGGTAAACGGCAACGTCGTCTTTCTATTTATCGCAGGCAGATCTGACATGAATTTGGTCATGTACGACTATCTATTGATATTATCGCTTTCCTATGTCACAGTGCTGTTCGCTTTTAATTGTCACTTTTCCATGTGGAGTTTTCGTTGGAGAACGAAACTGTATAGATTTTCCATTGTACTTATAGTCATTCTTATTTTTGTTATAAATTTATTTGATGGCATAGAATGTCAAAAAACGGACGGAACATGCAAACAACGATATGTATGTGATGCACTGAATGGATGCACTTTGTCCGAACTTTTTTCAATGGAATCTTCTCATAATGGTCATAATCAAGGATTTGTATCTAATACCGCTTATGCCGGTGCTAGGGGCCGTGTGGTCATGTCATCCAAGATGCCACACGAACAGGTACAATAAAAGCGTACCTGAGATACAACACATATCACGAATCGTTAGATTCTTGGTATGTGCTTCAGAATAGATTAATCAGAAGACTATACTGTGAAGTCATGTGGCTCTGTCAGTATGTCGGCACCTCTTCTCACTTCCCTTATATGCGTTGTAATAATGGTTTTTTGTAGGGAGCTATATTGTGTATTTATTATTATTATTTCATACACATTTGGAGTTGGTGCTAACTGTCATACGAAATAAGTATTTCCGGTATTGACGCGCAAATTCTTGTATGAACGACGGCTGACTATTGAATGTCGGATCTGACGCTTCTCCTGTCATATGCTCCTTACAACACATATAAGGGAAGTGGGAAGAGGTGCCGACATACTGACAGAGCCACATGATCTCACAGTATAATCTTCTAGTTAACCTGTTCTAAAGTACATACCAACACTCTAACGACTCGTGATATGTGCTGTATCTCAGGTACGCTTTTATTGTACCTGTTCATGTGGCAACTTGGATGACATGACCACACGGCCCCTAGCACCGGCATAAGCGGTATTAGATACAAATCAAGAGAGCTATGATGGAATGCTCTGACAACTCGTATATTGGTAATTGGTGAGCTGTGTCTATTAGCATTCGGTATCCTAGGTCGTATTCATACATATATGCTGCGTGCCTTCGTTGTAATACACCAACGCAGTCACGGTACTCTATGCTTCGGCTAGACAAATATTGTGTGTTGTTATCTGGAACCAAAATATAGAGAGCCGAGAAAATTAAACCTGTAAGCTGGCCAGAAGATGGTCTTGACTGCACTGGAAGAGTCTTCTATTGAGCGGTCAAAGCGTGAAAAAATTGAACCTACACTACTCGCTGACTGACGGAACCGCACCAAGAACAAGGCCGTTAAAATAATTCGCCATATTGGCATTAGTATCCTTCCCCAGGCAAAAATAAGTACTGATAAACCTAAGTTCTAGCATCTCCATAGTAAATTCGTCCTAGTCCCAGCATGCTGGTTGAGGAATGGGTATAAGCACACCATCGCCGAATATGTTTACTTACCCCACAAACAGCATTTACTCTGGAAGATTTATTTAGCAAACACAAAACGTTTTTCAAGGAAAGAGGTATTTGTCTTCCAGCCACTCATAACGATATACCGAAAGTGTACTGGACTCACCATACAAACCTAGATTCATAGCTGGATCTAGAAGCTGCATCACCAAGCTGCTTTCAACCCTGTTGACAACGGCCCTTCGGGAGGTAAAAGCGTTTTGGGAAAGGTATTGCGCCACTATTTTTATCCAAAGAATAAAAGGTAAAAGCTCCAAGTCCAGCGTTCATCATCTCAACGACGGAGAACAGGTGATAACTAACAGAGTAGAAATTACAAATAAATTAGGCGAAACAAATACCAAAAACTCTTCGTAAACATGTACCTAAATTTCAAACTTTCCAAAAAAGAGAAGAGAAAAAGGAAATAAAATTTCCCTCCGGTAACCGTGAAAGCGGCAACGCTATGTTTACAGTTGAGAAACTTCATGCTTCTCTCACGAAAGCTAGCGATTCTGCTGCAGGCCCTGATAATATTCATTATCGAATTTTAAAACATCTACTCAAATCTCCTCTAGAAATCCTGTTACGCATATTCAACAGACTTTGGCTGGCAGAAGACTTTGCATCGTCATGGCATAATGCCTTAGTTATACCAGTACCAACGCCTGTCCGTAACCATACAGACCCTGGTAATTATCGTCGGATTTCACTGACTAGCTGTGTTTGTTAAACAATGGAACGCATAATAAATGATCGCCTTGTTTGGTACATGGAAACTGAAAAGTAACTTACTGATATTCAAGCTGGTTTCCGTAAAATAGAAGTACCATTGATTATTTAGTCAGATTAGATTCGTTTGTCAAGAATGCTTTCCCCAAGAATGAACATGTGGTTTCTATCTTTTTCGATTAAGAAAAGGCCTATGATACTACTTGGAAATACGGGATTCTAAAAGATCTTCATAATATGGATTAAAGGGCCGTTTACCCGTTTTTATATCCAACTTTTTGAATGATAGACAATTACAAGTTCGGTTGGGTACAACCATGTCTGATCATTTCGATCAGGATCAGGGTGTCCCACAGGGTAGTATTTTGTCTACTACTCTGTTTATTATCAAGATCAACAGCTTAGGTGCAGTTTTGAATAAATCAATTGATCTTTCTCTCTTTGTAGACGATTTCAACATATCGTGTAGTGGAAAAGTATACACAATATTGGGAGAACATTACAACTTTGTCTAAATATAATTCAGAAATGGTGTCTAGAAAACTGAGATCAAATTAGTAAAAAGAGGTCAAATTCTTAGGAATATTGTTTGATCACCGACTAACGTTCAAATCGCATATAAATTGCTAGAAAGTCAAGTGCACAAAAGCGTTTGATTTGTTGAAGGTATAAGTGGTGAGGAGATCAGCAAACGCTTCTCCATTTATATCGATCACTTGTTCGTTCTAAACTTGATTATGGTTTTAATGTTTACAACGGTGCAAGCAAGTCAAACTTGGAATAGCTAGATGCTATTCTCCATCAAGATCTAAGACTTTGCCTCGGAGCGTTCAGAACATCCCCTAAGGAAAGCTTATATGTCGAAGCAGATGAAATTCGTTTAGAACTTCGAAGAATTAAACTATCACTGCAATATATCACAAAATTGCGCGCAAATTATTAAAATCCTGCATATAACTGTGTTTTCAAACCTCAGCACGTTGATTTCTATTTAAAGAAACCCTCCATTATATTCCACCTCTTGGAATTCGTATGAAACCTCACATTGTAGCAGCTGGTATTAAGCTTAATCAAATTTTACCGAACAGGCTCTTTCCAACTCCACCATGGCAGTTAATCAAACCAGAAGTAGATATTACATTGACGAAATATAAAAAGGCAGACACGAGCCAGCTCGTGAATACACAAGAATTTAGTCTACTGAGAGAAAAATACAGATCACATCAGGCTATTTATACAGTTGATTCTAAAAATGGTGAGAGAGTAACATGTGCTGTTATCTTTAGTTCCAAAACTAAAACCTATCGACTATCAGGTAAAAATTCGATATTGACTGCAGAAGCAACAGCTCTATTGTCCAAAGACATATGTCTTTCTAAAGTGGGTGCAAACAGTTTTTACATTCAGAATGATTTCCACCGTCACTTTTTCCACGGGAAAATTGCTTTTCATCAAATTGACGTTCCCTGGAATTTGCATATATTAATGGTGGGCCATTGATTTGGTGTACTATTCGAGTTCCAATGCAAGTAGACTGAGAAAATATCAGAACAGAATAAATCTTTCGAAATTAACATTGCGTCTCAAATAAAAGCGTCGAGTCCGTCATTCAATATTCATATCATCCATTACAGAATTTCCGCGTCCATAATCCACATGAGTAATGTGGCTAACGTCCCAGGACCTACGATGTAGGGTGAGGAAGATGACTTGGGGGTGCAAGCATAATGTTATAGGTCACCTAAGTAGGCCAAATTTTCAACAAAAGTAGGTCAGCTCAGATCTTGCTGGTAACAGTCCTCTAATGCACGTTCATGCCAAAAATCAAGGCTCTAATGTCAACGGTTCTCCTTAGTTTGCCGACGAAAGGATTCGGATGGACTCTCTCACTCACTCACTCACTCACTCATTCACTCATTACACTCATTTGCAAATGAGAGCCTACTTCGTAGAGAAAGACCGGCTTAACTGTCATTTGGCGGGTTTTTGTGGATACACACTACACCATGCGTATCCACATTTTGAAAATCATAAAAACTAGGTTTTCCATGAATGTGGATCCATACAATATAATGACGATGTATCCACATTTTAATGACACCTATATTTTATAATTCATCGTATTCAATGACGTACGATTACGAAAAGTTCTCGCGATTTCGGATTCCTCGAGACGAAGCTAAAATAACTATCTCCAACAAGGTTTTGGCGTCAATCTTTCAACAATAAAACAGCAGGAGGTACTTACGATCTGATAGACCGAACTACTAGAAACTTATCATTCAAATAATCGTATTGTTGGACTGAGTTTATGTGTGGAAGTTGAGATGGATGGGAAAGAGATGCTATTATTTCGCGGAGCGTGTTATTGCTTTTTGTCAGCCATGTTGGAGACTTGTAGAGTCCAATTTTCTGATTGGTTGAATAATAGGTGGATGGGGCGATTACGCAGGTTTCAGGTAATCAAACTTTTCCTTACTCTTCACCTGCAGTTGATGTAAAATTTGGACTTCTGATTGTTTTGAAGTTTCTTGGGTCATATAGTATCTCTTTCCCGACAATACGAGGAGAAAACAACTATATATTCTTAAAATCTCTAAATTATAATTAACCGAGTTCAGAAGAATTCATGCCACACATGCAAGTATTTCAAATTTCGATTTAGCCCTGCAAAGTCGGACGAGAAAAGTTAGAATCGAGTATGTAGTTCTATAGAGGTGTTTACATTGCTAATAAGATGTGGATAAATCACTTATATAGAAGCTTGTATAGATTTTATGATTGTGAGGCATTCTATTTATCGAGCAGCTACTTTAGGAGATTTGTGAAGACGGATAAAAGAAAAGTCGATTTTAGGTTATTTGAGAGAAATCGGTTTGTTGTATAAATTTTAATGTATATACAGGTTTTCAATGTGTTGTGTTCATCACGTTTATATAGCTGGATTGTTTCTATATTGCTGGCTTAGAATTTTGTTTGGCCGTTGGTCGTCGCTATATACTAGTTGCTGAAGTATTTCTGAACGCGACGTTAAACCTCTCTGTCTCTCGCTCTCTTCCTCTCTCTCACCAGACCTACCCGAACTGAAACACTCGCCAGTCTATTCAGGCACGTATTGACACAATGGGTTGATCTCTGTACTGTCAAAACATGCTGCTGCCAGGTCAAACGTACCTTCATTTGGATGGTAACATTTCGGAGTGTCAACCGAAAAATCTTTTCCGGAAGGGGGAGGCAGCCAACAATATAATTTAGGCTATTTTTAAATCAGCTCAAGAACTAGACCAAGGAACATCGAATGACTACAGCGTGATTTCAAACGTGCGATTTCGCAAAAATTAGCACGACAGTTGTTTGGTAAAGAATTACTTGTCATTCGCCGTGACGTTCCCGGGCCATCTACCCAGATTCCCTTTTGAATTCCATTGCTGTTAGATCTAGAAAAAATAAAATCAATCAAACAATCAGAGATTCACGAAACTGTCGAAAAATACAAACCGTAATACCGCCTCAGCCACAGAGGTTGGAGCATTCGCCAACTTGAATAAAAAAAAACATTTGACAGAACAATGTTGTTCTCAGGATCAGATTAATCTTGAATATTTCCTTCGACGATTAGTAAATCTCTGAAGAACATTATGGGTTTTTATTTTGATGACCTTCAGTGGAGAATCTATCTGCATTGATTCCAAATTGTGACCATTTCATCTGGCCTATCATTAATCTTAGCAAATTCTCGAGAAAGTCATTGTGAATGAAACGCGATTTTCACCTGGAGAAAGTGACTGTGGCAATCATTTCAAATTTGAAAACTGTTCTCGACTAATGTTCCTCGACATGCTGTATGTCTGAATAAAGTGTCACGTAATGGCATAAAACGTCAGAGTATTCTTGTATCAAGGCTTTGTAGCCCATTTCTTGATTTTCTCATTCTGCCTAATACAGTTTCCAATTGTTTTACGGGAATAGTGTGCACATCCAATGATATAACTAAACGATCGCGCTCTTCAGGTATGTGTTATAAGGCTTTTGGATGAGGGCCTTAAGAGGCACAGTGAAACAATCGATTTCGCAACATGGTTTTCCATCAAAATATCTCGCTAACGACCAAAACACGCCACAGATACTGTTGAAAAGAGAATATAAGTACAGGTGACATTTACAGAAATCCAATATGACCCAACATCGTTGCGGTCCACGTCTTATGTCGGCAGTAGACAACAGCAAGATTCATTATGCTGTTGTTGAGGTCAGATTTCTTGCCCGAAGTTTGGTATGAGGATGTAAGCTCGACGAAGGTGTAGAGTCAACTGTATACCCAAAAGACTGTTGCCAAAAGAGTTGACTGGTCCAGTGTGTGGATTTCAATACAACTCTGTGGATAATCTATTTCGTTCGGACAGCGTATGGGGAGAAGTATGCGGGGTAATAATTTGAAGTATCTATTCCTCGGAGTTGTATGTTGGATGCCTCCCAAAAAAACATTGTCAAACCATAATACTTCATCCAAGGTCATTAGATTTCAAGTGTACTTGAATCAAAGAGTGTTAACACCATACATTTGATGCAGTTGGAAGTTGTGGTTCTGGAATAATGTGACATATTAATAAAATAGCCCGATTTGTTTGCCAGAAATCCTCCCGATAAGAACTCTGTGTCTTTTTACAATAATACGTGAGGTTCGACGTGGAAAATCAGCTTACCAAAGAACAGTGGGGTGGCAAACATTTCATAAATTCCACAAGATTACCATTTTATAGTTTCTTCATTCTCAATGACATTTCCCGAGATATGCTTATATTAATGTTAAGATATGTATCAGCAATGGTTGGCTGTTAGAATTCCAATCCAATAAGATTGCAAAAAAAAAGCAAAAGAAAACGTGAAATCCTTTGAAGAATTACGAACTGAGAAAATACTTAAGAATTCATCTCATTCTCTAGAATCACTGTTCTGTTAAAGTTGCAATTGTTCTTACAATACGCCAATCATTGTGAATATACATATATTTATAGCAAACTCCATAATGTATTAAACCTAATTCAACCTCAAGTCCAAGAGCAACTTCCTTTTCTCACCAAATTCAATACATTTTCTTGGTATGCCTGGTCTCATTTTCTGCGTCACCACAACTAAAGTCTCTCAAAATGATTCGCAGCTAACACAGGTAATTCCCCCAGGCAGGATGTTTGTATAATCGGTTTATTCTTCAGAAAATTTAATATGTTAAACATTCATTCATACATTAAAATAGATACATCAAAGGGTAAAGAAATACATGAGTACGTAGATTAAGCCTTCCCAAAAGAAAACGAGAGAAAAGAGCAAAACAGACGGTAGACATGTAGGAATCAACCTAACAAATATATCATACAAGGATGTCCGGTCGTTTTTCTATAGGAGTATTGGTAAAATACATTAGACTCTTTCGAAGAATACTTTCAATAGATTAAAATTTCTTGTTGTCCATGGCTATTTGATTTTCTATTATAAAAGTCTGCAGATTTAAATATATTTGGCTACTCTGCGGATGATAAACGCCACGATGTTAGCCATTGACAATATGAAACATGCAATAGGTCAAATGCGACACGCATAAATGTTCCTTATTTCCTTATTAGTCATAAATACCGCAAATGCTAATACAGGTGATAAGGCCAAGACCCCAACTTTCACCAACCAGTACCATTGGAGGAAACAAATTCTAGGCAAATTCTCCAATATTTTTGGAAAGATATGTCTGTAGATGATAGACGAGGTTTAAATGAACATTTGATGATGTCAAAGTGACGTCCTAACCTGAAAAATAATTTATTTTTAAATTGTACGTTTATTTTCAATTTTGCAGGCAAAAACTGAGGTGGCAGATTCTGTTAATATCTCGTAATAGGTAACGGAATGCAAACGTATGACAACCGTTGTAAAACGGTAGCTTAAGGGTTGTTATATTTTCGGAACCCTACCCCTTCCTGTATTCTAAACTCAAGTATGCGGGCAGGGTATCATCTTCCAAATATTTCCAACGTGCATAGAAAACTTAACAGCGCCAATCTTTACCTCCTTGCTTTCTTTTATTCAAACATCTATTAAAACTTTCATTTGATGCTGTGATGACGTTAACGTGACGTAATAATGATGAAGAGCAGGTTTTGAGTTTTTGTGTTATTTTATTATCTCATTTTTACTTCCACCCAATGAAGTGGCAAGTACTGTACTGTGCTTTCAATCGATATCGATAACATTACCACTCTAGCATTTCCATATAGTCGAAACTAAGATTGTGTTTTTTTCCTGAACACACAAGTTCCTTCATATTCAGAGTGAGGCGATATATTGCCACGTTCCCAGACAACATTTGGTGTGGACATGTCATATGGACATGCTCGCTATCGTTCAGTTTGTCTCAGCAATCCTTCTAAAATTTCCACTGGAATATACACTGCAATTTTATTGCGATATGCCGTGTACAAACTGACAACACAAAATAGTAAATATAGATCGATTGCTCCTTACACGCAAACTTCGAGTGACATATTTTTGCATCGAGCAACCTACTGTCATTTAGTGACAAATTAGTATTTGCATCATTCACTCCCAATAGAAATAAAACCCGCTAATGAAAGATATAAGAGAGAATATGTCACTGTAGCGAGATAAGATTATGTAGTTGAACATTTTATTATTATTTTATAATAGCATGCGACCAAACTGTTTAGTGTAGAAAGGTTTAGGTATTTAGACGTAGCTCTAAAGAAAATCTCTGGTGCGCCATACCCTGCGATCTTCAAAGATTGGCTTGGCGTATAGATAAAGCCAGTGTTCATAAAACGAGCTATAATTACCCTTAAGCTACAGAATTAATCTCTACAACAGTTATAACATATGGGTCTCTACAAACAAATATCCCTTTAAGAAATATTAAAGAAATCTGTCACCTGAAAAATCATCCTGCAGGGTAATGTTCTAGAGTAAATTAACGACAACAAGAACGAAAATTTTGTGGCATGCACGATTTAGGATTTGTATTTTGACAGTTTCCTGTTCAACCAAGATACATTTTCAAATCGTATATTGTTCCCAAATATCGATTCGCGTATTGTATACAAAGACATGTGTTAACACATCCTCGCTAAAACAAGGGGTATCTCTTTGATAGATAAAGCCCCTGGTGTGCTTGGGCATTGTATCTTGTTCAACTGTAAAGCAACATCCTGGATATATTGACCAATCATATCACTTGTTTACCGCGACCATGGCGACGGTGACGAAAACACCATAACTTGTGAGATACCCGGTGGCAGATGAACACGCACATTTTCAACAATTATAACCATGAACATTAATAAATATAAAGGAAACATAGTTTAAAACAAAATCTATTTGAAGAAGAAATAAACCCATTCATCTACCATCGAACATCCATCAAGCCAGGCAATGTAGGAAACACTGAAACTTTGAAGGCGGTCCGCGATGTCAGTATATCCGATTTCACCTTCCAACAGAAGGACTTGTGTTGGGTGAAATAACGCACGGATTTCGACAAAATTTCACTGATCTATCCATTAATATTTTATTGTTATGCATGCTTGGATTAAATATTTTACATTCGGTATCAGCGAATAGTTTAACACAGAAAGTAAAACCCTAACGTATTTTACCATCAGCGCAGTTTTCCTAGGTCACGAAACTGAAATGTGGGCGGAACGCGGTCTGCTATGCAAGAAGGTCAGGGCTTCGCCTTTGGCTCAAAAATAGAACCCTTGACGTTGTGAAGATGGTGTTAACATAGCGGTGAACCCTCGAAATGGAATCAATGCTTGCTTTGCGAAAAAGTGGTCCCATTTCTACTAATTCAGAAATAAAAGTAAAGATAGCAAGATAGCAAGATAGACAATATACCTGATAATGTATCTTTTCTAAAAGTGAAATATTAGGAGCACAAAACATCAGGTGTACCGGTCATGTACAACAGAAAAGCATGAAACGCCGGGGCAACGTGCTCTACAAGTATTTGTAAGAATCTGTACACCATTCTCATATATGTTGGATGACATCGCATAGAAAGCTGGAGTAACAGGTTCAAAAGCTTTATTTGTATTAAATTAGAGAAATTGGACCGTTCGCTTTTTGAATACTGTTGAAAACTGATTAAATATGTGTCAACCACTATTCTAGAAACGGGTCATTTGTCATCTTCCGCTTTGGCGTGAGAAAAAAATGTCCGTGCTTCTGTGAACACAATGAATTCAAAGGTAACGCTATACTTAACAGCACTTAACGCTTTTAAACTGTAAACAGACCATGACATTTTGTGAATTTCATTCGTTGAGTGTTACACTGTAGAGTCTAATTAACTGAAGCTAGAAAAAATGAAGGTGATAGTTTGAATCTCTGACGAAAACCTCTGAAATGTTCACCTGGACTACCTTGAAAATCGTCTTTCTGCGATTATGTCGTACTGTTTTCACTAACTCACATAATCAACTTTCGCAGAATATCTCGCAGGTATGCAGATATAGACAAATTTATTTCCGATATGAACACAAACAGATCAATTTGCAATTTCAACATGACCAGATATCCGACCAATATATCCTAATTGGCGAGGTCCACGATAAGTGAAATGAACCAATTCTGCCTCCTCTACCCACTCATATGTCCCTACCTTTTGAGTAAGAAAGTGTAACTGTCAACACTAAATGTGTAAATCTCAGAAGGTTGTCTATTTCTATAATCAAAGAACCCATGTATGAGTTTGAAACAGTATATTATATATGTATATAGTTCAAGCTCTATCAAAAAAATAAACCCAATGTGATTGACGTTATCAAAGCGTTCTAAAACCCAATACCATTAACAATCACTAAAATTTGTCAAGATATAGCATATTGTCGATTATACCTTCCAGCGAACATATTGAAAACATCATACGACCGGTTTTTCTTGAAAATCAATTACTTGATAAAGGACTGGGCATAATGAATTTATCATTGATCCTGAATGATCCAGTGGTACGCAACGCTGTACAAAGCTATTGTAATTTCGCATAACCCCCTTGCATGTCATTTAAATATAGTAAATCTATAGCCTCCAAAATATTCAATTACTCTAATGCTCTCAAGAAGTTTGACTGGAACTTATACACGTCTGAATGCTACAGTAGTTTTTGTGAATCGAACTTCCTCAATACATCATGCATATTGTGACCTAGATGTAGTGAATGATGAAGACATAAATAGCAAGCGTCAGATGCAACATTCAATATTCAGCCGTCGTCCATAAAATAGTTTCCGCGTCAATAATCGAAAGACCTATTTTGTACAACAGTTAGGACCAATTCCAATTGTGCGTGAAATAAAGTATTAAAAACACAAGATGGTTCACTATAAGAGAGATGCGGTTAACAATTTTCAATGATGTCAACAAGACATGATGTTCTATATATAAAATCCTAATACCTGACCATTTATTCCTTAGGGGCCCTCGGTGGCCGAGTGGTCTAACGCGCTTCGCTGGTGACCGCTAGTCTCACACCGCTGAATCGGCACGGGTTCGAGCCCAGCTGATCCATGTGTGAAAGTTTGTCAGTTACTTGCCGACGGGCGGTGGTTCTCTCCGGGTACTCCGGCTTCCTTCACCAACAAAAACTGACCGTCACCATATGAGTGAAACAACCTTGCGTGTGACATTAAACCAAATACCCCCTCCCCCATTACCCGTTATCAAATGCCAAAATTATCGCTATGCCGAAAATATCGTTTCCAGAGTATTATCCCAGTCACGCTTTGATTGTGTTTGTTCATTTGAACACTAAGGAGATGTGAAACAAATCATATATAAACGGCCCCTGGCCCAATGTTAAGACACACATTAGAAAAAGTAGCCCCGGGGAATTTGCACCCTACGATCGTCTGTTGCCGTCAGTGTACGATATTTATCATAGAATTTTTAGAAACTTTGAATGGAGGCGTTTGTTTGTATATGCCTGTTTGACAAGTTTCTGTAGTAATATTCTCTGGCATTGATTAAATTCGTCGCCGTCTGCACATGATCTAGCAAATGCTAGGAGATCAGATATATATACGCCGTATGCAGGTCCTTCTGCAATATTGCTATCCAGGAATGGGTAGTTAGCTATATCAACATTGTAATCGTCTCTCTTGTCGTAGAGTCGACCTGAGAGAAAGCCCTGAACATTCTTGGCAAGAATGATGTTCCATCTAGGATATCAGTGGTTTCCTTCATATTCGGAGAATTATTCTTCACAGCGTCGATAATATAAGGAATATCTCGTGCTAGGAGATCGTCATATATAGCGTTTGGTGAATGAAAAGGAGCTGAATTTAAAATGTTTATCTTTTGAACATTTCTGGCTAAAGGCGTGTTCATACGAGAACAGATATAGGTCTGCCAAAAGTAGTGCACAATTTGTACCCATTGGGATACCTATACGCTGTTGGTATATGAATTGCCAAATTTCAGATAGATATTGTTCACATGGGATTCTTTCAACAAAGAAACATTCCAAGAATGACATCATTTACGTGCAGTAGGACTGAAGGAAGCCTTATGGGTTCTGACATTAATATATCTTAAACCCCAATATTATTATTGAATCAAGGTGTTCAATGAGGTCCTCATGAGGAATAGTAGTATAGATAGTCGATAAATCCCAAGTAGATACGTATCTTTACGGTATGTTTCATGATGAACGGACCCAAATATAGAGAGCCGAGAAAATAAAACTGATGGTCGACCACAGAATAGCCCTGGCTGCGCTGGAAGGGTACGTTACTGTGTGGTTACTCGCTGAAGACCAAGGTCATTGAAACAATCCGCAATATTGACAAAACTACCCTTCCCCAGGAAAAACATGTACTAAGCAACGTGTAGAAGAATCTGTAGAGTAAATTCGTCATAGTCCCAGCAAACAAAGCAACTAATAAAAGAATACTGGTATGTAAATATTGCTATTATCAGGTGTTGGAACTGGGTATAAGCACAACATCGTCGAATACGTCTATTTACTCCAAGACTTATTTAATTATCACAAAACGTTTGCCTGGGAAAGAGGGATTTGTCTCCCAGCCACTCTTAACGATATACCAGACGTGTAATACAAAGCTAGATTCACAGCCGTTTCTAGAAGTTGCAGCATGAAGCTTCTTTCAACCCTGTTGGAAATGGTATTGCACCACTATTCCTAACAACTCTGGTGTTGAATGTATGTGGATATTGAAAAAACTCAAAATGTCTCGCGAAAGAACTTGATGCGAAAGGACACATACCGCACAGACATGTATCCACATGTGTTTTCTCGACTACATGTCTATACTACAATCCCTGATCAGGATCTTATTTACCCTCTTAGTTCAATAATAGTATCTGAAAACCGATCACCGATATATAAATGTCCGATGCCATAAAGCATTACTCAGCTCTACTACTTTCAAGGGATATCATTCATCGGATGTATCTTTGTTATAGAGTTCCTTGAATTTGTCATTAATACTACATATGTGAACTTGAAATTTGGCATCACAACATATCAACAGCTTATATGTATTCCAATGAACACTAACTGCGCACCCTTTTGGCTGACCTATATCTGTTCTTTTATGTATACGACTATATGCAGACGCTTAAAAAACGATCATTTCAAAACCCGTTCCTTCTCATTCACACTAGACGATCTTCTCGTTGTGGAAAATCACTATATATAAATGAGGCAGTGAAGAAACTACAGATACCCCTAACGGCACATGATATTTGTTATATCTCTATCAATTACAAGCGGGCCTCGAATCTCCTCGACTTCACGACAAGAAAGATGATTACAACTTCGGCATCCCTATAAAATATTCCTTTATGGACAGTAATATATTTCTTTGGTACCAGCATATGGCGTATACATATCTCACCAAGTAGCATTTGATAGGAAAGTTCGTCATGTAAGGTTCTTTAAACCGGGAACACAGTGTGCAATACAGCTTGACGGGTAGCTTTTTCAGGTTTAACAAGGTTCCCTATACATGTAGTCACCCGTTGCGTTTTCGTTACATGACGAATAGGTCATAGATCCTGCGTATGTGATGATTTTAATCAACGCCACAAAACTTTGTTGCATAAACTTACAAAACAGGGCTATATCATCAAGCGCCTCCAGCTCAAAGTTTCTCAAATATGGCGATGCAAATCGCACGCTGATAGCAAAATACGACCGTAGCGTGCAAGATCTATGGCGTTACGTTTCGTAACTTGTGCCTAAACCCGCATAAACCGAGACTATAGTGGACTTATCAACCCATGTAGTTCAGGATCATCATGGTGTCCAAATGAACAAACAAAGTCAAAGCATGACCGACCTACATCATTCTCTAGATAACGACCTAACAACTAAAATCTTATGGATTAAGAATACGGATCAGTGATAAGAATTTTATATTTTTGGAACATCATGATGTCTTGCCGTCATGATTGGGTCGCCTTTCATTTCAAGCGGTGGTAAGGTATACTGTTCATAGATCGCCGTGGCTGTTTTCCTGATGCAGGGGCGCATTTGGGTGTATGCCTGTTGTAAGTTATCCTGTCCGACGTCCTCGATTGCTGCAGCGTGAGTATTGATAGCTGCGCTCACAATACGATCCCAGAAGGTAGGTTCTGCCTCACTTTCCACGGACGTAGGCTGACTATCTGAAGTCAAGCTCTCCGTATCACTAGATAGACTCTCAGCAATCTCTTGTTTCGGTAAACCGCTTCTCTCTTGCGAGGAGCTAGCCTATTTTATGTATACTATGATTGTCGTTTTCTATTTGTGTTAATGCTGGATATGGATTATGGACGCGGAAAGAATTTAATGGACGACCGCGGAATATTAAATGACGGACTAGCCGCTTCCATTGTATTAATAACCTTTCTTGGAAATTCGTAGTTTTATCGAGTGGGACTCACGATTGGTAGATTCGCAGGGGCACCGAACAAGGCTGTTGGGGTGGGAGCTATCCTGTCTTATTGTTACAAAATTAGCATAGGATATATACGAATGCATCATTCAATGATACACGGTAACCCACTTCTTGCCTCGAGACCTTTGTCCCGATCCCCTGTTGAACATCAAAACAAAGTTGTACTTCGGCGTGAAGTGCTTAAAACATTGAACTGAATTGACTTATTGGTAATCTATCCAAACTTTGTCATGGACCAGCTATAATCATTAATATATTTAAAAAAATCAATCTTCTTGATTATAGCGAGACTATAAATTCACCTTCATCATGCTGAAATTATCATCCATATATGTACTGAATTTGGAAGAAATCCCGGCGTGAAGAAATCAAGGAACTGAATCATCAAGGTCCACAGATGAACCAGGAGACGGACCTCGTCACCAACTGTATATCTTATATGTACCGATAAAATAGTCATGGGCTCAACATAGTAGTGAAATATTCAGTAATGATGCGGTTGAGGTTGTACACTAAATAACCTACGTGGGACATGATATTCAACTATTATAGTGGGAAGAGATTTGCGTTGACTGGCGCTTTTTACCATGCCGACGAAAGATCTACGATCATATCAGCAAAAGGAGTGATTGTACTAATATGTGAATAAATACGACTGAATGAGCTCGATCCTGTATGTTACCATACAACATGTGTA
Source organism: Hanleya hanleyi (assembly GCA_036873755.1). Taxonomy (NCBI): domain Eukaryota; kingdom Metazoa; phylum Mollusca; class Polyplacophora; order Lepidopleurida; family Hanleyidae; genus Hanleya; species Hanleya hanleyi. The sequence goes on along the minus strand of JAVTVY010038215.1, from coordinate 93,121 downwards.
CGCTACAAATGACGTGGTAATGTCTACACTGTATAACCGTCATGCTCGTGTAAATAGTGTCAAAATTTAAGGATAGGCAAGCTATTGAGTCCTTATATCTTTTCTTCCTACCTGGGTCTTTATGACGAGTACAAGTGCTCTAATCTTAAAGTGTCATAAATTTTTGGATGAATTTCATCAGCACGGAACAAATTATAATCAAAACTCGATGGGGTGAATCGAAGGTGACAGAAATCCACATAGAAGTTTTTTTCGAAATCAAACAATCGTTAATGTGCATACAGATGTCACGACCAAGGGTGCAAAACGCTATGAAGTGAAGTGTACATGGAGTTTACTCAATGAACCACCATATCAATGTGTGATACAATGCAATTTTCAGGTTTTTCCAGTCAAAGGCTCCTATACTTCCTTGTCATGTTTTTCGTTGAAGGATTCTAAATTCTAATATCGTATGAAAACTAAAAGATTTTTGAGAATAATGACATACTCGCTTGTTTACATCCTACTTATTTGTATTTCCCTGAATACATTTTTGTTCATTTCCTTTGACACGACATCCATCGATATGGGATAATATTATCTCCAAAATAGTCTGTTTGAGAGATATCCGTCGGACCAGCAAGTTCATTGCCATAAAATAATTTTTGATTCAATTATTGATAAAAGTCTATGAATGCCATTTAGACAACTACTTTCCCTCTTTAGTTTCAAAATTTGACCGCTACATTAAACAGGACAAACTGTTCCAGTATTGACACATTGCCTTGATATTAAACAGAAGGTGGAAGCACCAATTAACATACAAAAACATCTGCTACTATCATAGATTTGAATATCCATGATGTCTGGCAGTATCATTAATAGAATGTCATGATATCTCGAGGATTTTCTCTGGTAGGAATATCACGTTGACTTGTAAGTAACAGTTATTGGAATATCATGATGTATTGACATTATCGTTGGTAGGAATATCATGATGTATTGACATTATCGTTGGTAGGAATATCATGATGTATTGATATTATCGTTGGTAGGAATATCATGATGTATTGACATTATCGTTGGTAGGAATATCATGATGTATTGATATTATCGTTGGTAGGAATATCATGATGTATTGATATTATCGTTGGTAGGAATATCATGATGTATTGATATTATCGTTGGTAGGAATATCATGATGTATTGACATTATCATTGGTAGGAATATCATGATGTATTGATATTATCGTTGGTAGGAATATCATGATGTATTGACAGTATTATCGATAGGAATATCATGATGTATTGACAGTATCATATATAGGAATATCATGATGTATTGATATTATCGTTGGTAGGAATATCATGCTGTATTGACATTATCGTTGGTAGGAATATCATGATGTATTGATATTATCGTTGGTAGGAATATCATGATGTATTGACAGTATTATCGATAGGAATATCATGATGTATTGACAGTATCATATATAGGAATATCATGATGTCTTGGCAGCGTCATTGACAACTGATGGTCACTTTTATTTTGTTGTTAACTCTGTTTTTGTACAAATTGAGGTCTTTGTTTTGCAGTCACGAGAATTCATTATGACGAAGATTGTCTACTGACTGCTGGGTCTGACACCTGAAATGTTTACGTTTCAATTTATATTCTAACTGGATATAAGAAGGCTTACTGTAACTCGTAAAACATACATGTTGCAGGTAGTTTGACAAGCTTCAAAGTGAAGCACAGTTAATAAAATATTTACTTTGCTAGTGAATACCCGTTAGATTGCTCTTTGTACATAATGGCCCACAGAGTCCCATTATTTACCTTCAGGGTATTATTTGACTTGGAGAATATCGCTTATCTTGTAGAGTAAATATATTTAACCCAAGTCCGGTATAATGTTTTTATTCTCCTACACAATCCCTTCTTCCATAATTAGAACAGATCTGGCCTGGTTCTCAGCAGTTACCGTTCAAATTTCTATGTAATTATTATATTCCGTACAACATAAGTAATCTCCAATGCTCGGAAAGAAGGGTGTTTGTAAGCTGATAGCAAACATCCTATAGGCTATTCCAGATGAACGAACTGAGCATGATCGACAAATACCCCGTTGGTGCAGCATATTAATGTTTCGTTACAATATTACTTTATAAGTTGAAGGTTTATACTACGTATAGTGGATTAAATATTGAATAACACGTGAATCCTAGAATTATGGGGTTTAACGATTCGAAAAATTGGACTGAATGACGGCGTTTCTGTATTGGAGGTCAGAGATCAGTTTTGGAGAATGGAGAGGAATGATTAAACTCTGTGACGAAGGAGACGATCTCCGTGATTGGGTATTATTCGTCCACAGTAGCAGTATACCTTTACGCAATATCATTATCTCTTCAAAGATCTTCACTTTGAGAATTATGGAAATTATCAGAACATCAAGGAATTCGATACAATTATGAGCGCTTTTCTGAGATCGGCCAGACTAGTCTTTCTTCCCTGGTCGACGTGATGAGAGCCTACTCGTGAACACATGTTTCTTTTCTCGTTCAACCCAAGTTATTTAGATTGGCCGAAAGAGTTATCGCCCTTGATAATGTGTAAAGCAAATGTTTACGGCTCCGCGTATAATATTCTATGCATTTAATTCCACTTCACGGTCTCAAACTATGACTTTACTAAAAAGCAATGCTTACTTTTTGGAAAGGGGCTGTGACAAGAAATAAAAGACTTTTTGGCCGTAAGATACTGAACGATCGATATTTAGTAAAAATCTCAAATTTTTATCAGCTTCTGGCCATTTCTAGCTATGACCATGATCTCACACACATACACAAAATTAAACTTTTGTCAATGTGAGCCTTATTTCGCTTCGTCTTTGTGTTCTTGTATTGTATGTGTATTTGATAAACATTTTGGGTTAATTATATATAATTAATATTAAAATAAAATATAACACAGTATAAAACAATATTAAAATAAAAAAGAATATTCCAGCAAATTCATGATCCGGTGTTGGGTGGAACGTTATTGGTGGCACAGTTGGGTTATGTTAGGAGACATAGTATCCTAAATAACGAAAGCTGATGAGATGAATAGACATTCTCTTCAATATTTCAAAGTGGAGCACAGTGTAACAAACCGCGAGATCGTGTTTGAAGACGGATTTCCGTATACGTGAACACAAATATCTAGGTTGGGGAAACCCCGCAAAATTCCAGTGTCTCAAAAGGGTTAATCCTATTGAATAATTGGAATATCGGAGGAACTATACTTTGGTTCTGTCCATTTTCTCGGAATGATTTACATTAAAGGCAGAGTACATGTATGATTGTTTTAATGTAAATGGTTTTACGATCAATTATGTACAAGAACGTCGAGGAAGGAGATTTGAGACCTCTGATTGTTAAATAGAAGGAGAAGGAGACGGACTCACGAGATGGCAAACAGTGATTGGTCATTACACCGGACTAAATTTGGATTTCTCTGTATCTACCTGGAATTTGGGAACAATAACTACAACATATATGTCTTTCAATGGGTCCTAAGGTATTTGATTGAGGCGGTTGCTCAAAACCGAGTAATACCAATAAAGATCTCTTCTCGAAGAGTCCCCGTTTATGAATTGTTGTCCCGGATTATCGATTGTCATCCCGGTTTATCGATTGTCGCCCAGGTTTCTTACGTATTTTCTCTCAAACTACAAGACCATCTCGATCCTTACCGAAATCACTCCACTCGCTTCGAGATCAAATTGATATGCCTACAAAGGCAGGTATGAATAATTCAGAACTGGTTGCCCGTTCAATCGTGGCAGAAAACTGATGGGATTGAGTCGGTAGTAAAAAGTTCCAATGCAATGAAACAAGATCATAATAAAACTCACTTGACTGCTCAGCAGTAACGTAACCGAAGACCATCTCAATCCTTATAGAAATCACTCGACTCGCCTCGGGATCAAATTGAGAAGGCATCATGAATCATTTACAACTGATTGTCCATGGAATCGCGAAAGAAAACTAAAGGGATTGTGTCAGTAACGATAGGTTCCAATGCAATGGAAGGATATCACAATAAAATTCTCTTGACTGCTGAGCAGGAACATAAACTTTTTAACCAAAGGTAATTTCATGGGAAACAATTCAGTTTCCCTCCGAGATGAAACGAAAACTAGATACAATCGATCGAATCTGATCGAGAAGGCATCCCGTTTGCCCATGGAGTAAACATTAATTATTTCTATAAAGATAATAATGCCAAACAATGTATTGTTGCAGGCTATTCACATACATGTACCCATGGGTTTATTCAGTCATTCTCATTTGCAATTGGCCAAATTTTCAGTTGGCATCTAGGTGGCGCTATCTATGGGTGTAACCAACGTGAACGGAACATAGTATCAATCTAAATCTTGTGGCAACTGGTAACTGCCATACAAAATAGGTATTTCGATTATTGATGCGGAAATACATTTATGAACGACGGCTGAATAATGATTGTCGGAGCTGACGCTTGATATTTATACTAGACAAGTAATCTATAACAAAAAGTATATCGTGGTGTGTCTTGTGTGAACTCGACTGCAGCTGAGAATGCGGAGTAACTGACATGTAGTTCAATCGTATATTCCATTGAGTGTTAATATAGTCATTAGGACGAGTATGAAAGTCAAAAAACACTCTTCACAACTCTATCAAAGCTTATCCTCAAACATCACTCTACCTTGTGATTTTATCCCAAAGTTTGAACAGTAGTTTACAGACATGTCGGCGCATTGTAATGCGTAGAATACACACGTATGCCCCTATCTATTCTAAAGTGAATTGTTGCGAGAAGGTAACGTATGGCCGCATCAGACCAGTCCATTCATATTCTTGCTTACAGATGCAACCATGCAGTCAAACAATACGAAAATACAAAGACGTTATATTTACTAAGAAGACTTGTCTGACCTTACATCTTTTCATTGTAACAGGCAAACTATAATTTTATCAAGAACATTTTCACATATCTGACCTGTGTAAGCAAGTTAACCCATTTTGATTACGTTCAGGTATATATAATTTGAATATGAACCCGAAGTAACGCCGGATTTCTCCGCTCCTATATATTTTCATTGTCATTGGGATTAGGCAGTAGATATATACTGCATGCTCTTTTTTGGCTCTAGCTTATGAGAAAATGTAACTAAATCCAGAATCAGTGATGACATCACTGTTACGTCATATTCTAGAAGAGCTTATATCCGACCGATGTATGTAAGTTTCCCCGCTAAAGGTAGTCAGTTAATTAGAAAATAATTATTTGATGTGAAGTTTTGTCACTTACGCACAAACATGGACAACATTTTGAAGATTCAGGGAAAACGACTGAAACGCGATTTTGCCATTTTGGTGTGCAGATTGCTCCAAAATGACCCAGATTTGGTAAGCTATGAAGCTCAAAGTGCCAGGTATGGTTAGAGGTAACTAACGCTAACTCGAAAAACTTTTATAATTAACAAAATATCATATGTATTGTTATTCATATTTCCGCCTTGTATCTCCGCTCACTGAAAATTCGAAATATATTACGTCAACAGGATAGTCTTGCCGGTAAAAGCAAGTTGAACCATTTTCCCTGCGTTCAGGTGTATATAGTTTGGAAGCCGAAATGAGACGGATTCTTCTCTCCTATGTTTTGTTGTCATTGGGATTAGGCAGCAGACATGTGCCGTAATCTATCTTTGATACTAGCTCATCAGAAAACGTGAATAAATCCAGAATCAATGGTGAATCAATTGATTTCATATTCAAGAAGATCTTATTTTCGACCGATGTATGTAATTTTCTCCGCTGAAGGTAGTCAGTAAATTAGAAAATATTTATTTGATGTGAAGTTTGGCCACTTACACGCAGACATGGAAGAAGATTCGAGGGAAATGAATGAAATGCGATGTTTTGATGTGCAGATGGCTCCAAAATGACCCAGATTTGATAAGCCATCAACGTCCAAAATCTTCCCATGCCAGGTATGGTAAGAACAAATGCTTTCACAAGAAAAATATATTAATAGGTTATACAAAAACAAATATCGCAGAGGTAACTAACTTATTTTAGGTAATAATTAATAGGTCATATATCAAACGTTTAATACATTCGAAGCTTAATAGTATTTTATAAGGCGACAATTTTATTCAATTTGGCAGTACAAATTGACGAGATTCCACATTTTACATGACAAAAGCCTGGCTCGGGCAAGTTTAACATGAGTAGATACGATATAAGACGATTTAAAACTTTGGTCCGGATAACAAAAATATATCATGAAAGATATTACGAGTTAAAAGTAAATATATTCCGAGTAATATACAATGACTATGTCCAATTCATCGCTAAACCGAGAGAGAACTTTCAGTAGCAATTGCAAATTCGATATACTGAGAGTTAAACTAAGAATTAAACAGAACAGAACTAGATATTAACACTGGTTAGCGTGATTTAACCCCTAGGTGTTGTAGCCTTGCACGAAAGCGTGTAAACTTCTCAAGTTACTTCGAATTAGCATTCATCCCGCGTTGTTCCCAGAGCAGAGTATAAAACCTTGACGACAATACGTACCTTGCACTGATGTGATTTGGGAATGTAGCTGAAACATTTTGTTGTAAAAGTACAAAGTGAGAATGAGCACTGCTGGCCCGCCCTTCTTATTTGTGTTTCTTTGATCCTCCTAATTTTTTAGTTCTATATTTTCTCCAATAAATTCCAGAGGGCTTTGAGATAGTATACGCCGCCACCTAGGTAATGCACCATGGTGAACATGATTTATTTTCAGATCTAGAGTTATACACGCTGGCAAATATGTACCTTTTCGTTGTTTGATTATCGCAGTAAATCAAGAGTGAGTGAGTGAGTTGTATTTAACATCGTTTTCAACATTTTTGTTTTCAGTCATATCACGACGGTGCCTACATGTGCCAGAACACGAGGGTGTCCACAGTTCATGTTATCCTGAACACTGACCAGTCCAGCTGCAGTATAACAAGGAGGATACCTCAGAGAATGCCAGTAATGTATCACTCTCCAGTATCTTGTTAGAGATAAAAGTAAATCAGGGCAGTAAATCACCAAAGAGTTTCACATTCACTATTATTCTTTTCCTTCGATGGAAGGTATCTTTTTTAGAAGATTTGCATTTGGATGACAAACAATTATTCTTCAATTGATTAATCTGCATGGAAAGACACGCTGGAGTTCTGACAATCCCTCATTATTGCATTGAACTCTGGATAAAGTGCAGTGGGTCAGATAGCCGTAAATAGTTCTAACATGCGTAAGCCAGAAATGTTATGCAACTCAGGTTCTGCGCTTGAGCCTGTCGTCATCTTGTCGGCCATGGTAAAGAATCTCTAATCTTTCTCTAATTCAAATTAATTTACAGCTTACCGCTTGACGATCCTATTTCTAGACCATTTCTTTCAAATTAAATTAGGCAGGGAAACTGTTGATTTTTATACCAAACATAGCATCTCTGTGGTTAAAATTAACTACCGGAAACGAGGACAAAATGCTGCAAACTACTACTATCTATAACTTACAAATATTTCGCCTAACAAACTTGAAATGTAAACCTTGCCTACAATCTACAGTGAAATGTGTTGAAAGATCACTCACGTCTGTATCAAATGTGGTCATATAGATACAGTAAGTAGCTTATTGTTACACGTAACATACATTTCGCTTAGAATGAACTAATTATTCCTCATTACTCCCAAGGTTACAATCTGTAAGTTCGACTCTAATCTCGACTCTAATATCCCTATAACTTAGTCTAAAACTGTATGCTGATGATGTTCACTACCACTCGCCGCTCTTCACGTGGAATGTATCAAACCACATTGAAATCAAATGATTGAGAACGCAACCTGTGTTTCTGGGACGAGCAATTTGTAGCCGTCAGGGCTGATCACCTGGTCAGAGTTGATCGATCCTGTCTAATACAGAACACAGGGCCGCCAGTGCAAAAAAATTGTAGGAATTAATCGAAACATCGTAAGTATGCGGAACCCACTAAAATTAGCCATGATATTATCCAATAATAAAGCTCAGCATTTAATTTGAGATAATCTGTCCACGAACGTCGATATTTGAGGGAGGAGACGGCATTTACCTCATTTTAACATACATACTCAATTTTAAGTTTCTAGCTACTATGGATTGGTTTTTATCGCGTTCACGTCGTAATACATATGGATGGGCGGAGGAACGTGACCACAGTAACAAGCAATATATATGATAGAGCCGACATTCAGCAATCTTCCCACATTCCTTATCACGCGAGTATGTCGGTATGGGTCAGGTGTCATAGAGCCGACATTCAGCAATCTTCCCACATTCCTTATCACGCGAGTATGTCGGTATGGGTCAGGTGTCATAGAGCCGACATTCAGCAATCTTCCCACATTCCTTATCACGCGAGTATGTCGGTATGGGTCAGGTGTCATAGAGCCGACATTCAGCAATCTTCCCACATTCCGTTGTGCACAGAATTTAACGTATTTCAGACTCCGGTTAGACGAGTAGCCCTGAATATCTTATACAAGGGTACTTTTTGGCTTCAAATGCATAATACGGTGGATAAAACTAGAAATGGAAGCATAATATAAACAGTCCATCTTTGGCTGTGTTTAAACTCAGAAACAGTCCATCTTTGGCTGTGTTTAAACACGAATGTTTTAAATACATTTACGAGGATGTTTTTACCAAAACATGATCCTTATTGTGTTAGAATGTGAGCTCTATTTTTTATACCCTATACACTGTTTGTTATTATGATTGTTATAGCACTCGGCTCCCAGGAAGAGCATCGATAGATGATGGCTGACCGAGTTTTTATAAATAAAGCTTCTATTCTATTCTATTCCATTCTATAAAGTAACTGCGAAATTTACGATTCAAGTAAAATAACACAAGAGAACATATTCAGTGTAGAACACTTTATTAAACTCAACTAGATAAAACACAACCACCCCGTATACAGTAAAAAGCCCACCTCGTCACGCACCCCATAACTTAAGTTGCACTCTGGGTGTTATCACACATTTCGAACTGAAACATCATCAGAATCCTGATATTGAGCAGAAAACCATCTAGCATCACCGGAAGTTTGATTGTCGGAAAGACATATTTTTGGAACAGGAACGTATCTTGCATTGCTCCTGAGAAAGTCACCCGGCATTTATGAACCGGACAGTTCAGGCGCAACACCTCAGGGATCTGCGGTAACACGGTGCTCTACTTGCATCTACATCACGGACAAACTCATTTGGAAGGACAGTCAACTTTATAAGCATAGTCACATACTTTGATAATGGGGTTGTATAATGTACTTCCACCGCAGCTCAACCGGAAATCGCGGCCATTGACGCAAACATGAAATACAGCGCAGTCATTGGGATCGGGGTATTGGCTGCTTCCTCTGCCAGGTGGGCATCGAAACGATACTGAAAGGAAGTTACAAAAATTATCAAATCATCTTTCTTGGGGAACATTTCTCAAATTTGAAATTATGAGGCCCATAATACTTTCATATGTTCACATGGTTTGATTCTCAAGCTCCAATGAAAGTTATTTCCCTTTGTGTTCAGATTTCTTTTTTCCATTACAGTTAGATGCAACAATCAATTTTCATACTATTATATTTGAAAATACTTCGGTGGAAATTCTAACAGCTCTTAAGGATTCTAACACTTGTTCTAACAGCTGTTAAATCCAGTTAGAAGCTATGTGTGGAGCTTTCATAACATTTTGTCAGCAAATTCCTTCACTCCAGTCTCACACTCAACAAAAACACCAGTTAGACGATCCTGCCGAAATCTTACCGAAAGGTCGTGTTTTCTTTGTCGTTGTTAAAATCCGTTGTGTGGTTGGTCTTCGGGTCCATGGTGCCCATCGGGTTGTCGGTCGGTCTGTCGGCCGAGGGGTGGATTTAGGACACCACCACCAACATTTCTTGGTAGTTGTTTTTATTGCAGTGGTCGTTCGTGCAATCGCTCTTGTCGTTCTGCAAAAAATAGAATTGATATAACCGTCCCCAAAACACATACCTAGGACATAGTGCGACCACAACTACACAATGCGACAAGATCAAGGAGTTATGGTCGGTCATCGTAGTTGATAAAATATCCCCAAAAACAATAACGATAACAACGGCTCAAGATGAAAACAAGCCGATAATGTCGGTCATCGCTATTATTTGATCATCAATACGAATGCTACATTTTTCTTCCAGAGCTAAAGATAGTAGTGAAGTAATGTAACAATGAAATACCCAGAATATTAAATTATTCAGAATATAGAAATTTTCGTTAAATACATTCTGTCAAATTTGATTAGAATCGCAACGCACCTTATCGTTGTGGGTCTTGTTACTGGTTGTGGTGGCTCATATGAGCTCAACTGTTGGAATATCGTCTTGAGCAAAGGATATCGTCCACCGTTACAATCAGCACCAAAATCATCCAGGTCTATTGCCCATATCATTCCACCGGAATAACCTTCACGCTTAAGCCACTCACTCTGAAACCAAAATGTAATGTACGAGAAATGAGGTCTCATAGCCAAGTTTCAAAGGTAATGAAATCATCGAGAATTTAAAACCAAATATTGTAATGGATTTGCTGCACTGTGTGCCAGAAATCGTATCCTGTGCGCAAAAAACTTGTACCCAAGCAAATTAATTTCAGGTAATAACACTGATTTGGCCTTTGAAGAGATATCTTGTTGACTAAGACAAACAGTGACGAGATATAAAAACGCGTCCAGAGTTTGTGCGCGAGTGATCAGATTCAAGGATATACCTCCATATTTTGTATTTGTATTCTCTCACAAACAAAACCTCACCAAAGTCAGCGATTTTCGCGGAAGGGAAACTGAGGGAAACCTACCACAAGTGGCTAATGATATCACCTTAGCATTCTTATTAAAATGCATTCCATAATTTCTAATGGAGAATATTAGAGACATACTATGAAAACTGATATTTGGAAACACGCGCGATGGCATACGGAAATATCCTCGTGATTACTGGTAAAAAAAAAGATGAGAACACCAGACTCTGATCACAGAATGTTATATTACATTGTTCATATTGGGTGATGAAAGATGTCAATCTAACTGAGGTATGTTCGTGCCTCAGGTCACCGGAAGCAGAATGTAATAATCTAGTTCTACAGAGAAGGTTAAACGGGTAAAAAGATACGACTGCCTCTTTTTACAAATCAATGTGACACTTTCATTATTATACTGAACAATTGGTTTTTGAATACTTTAAGATGAAAATAGCATACAAGCTAAGCTCCGCAACCAACTTCTAATTTACCTTCAGTCTTATACTTTTTACGTCGTCATAACCGACCCACTCTGTTCCTCTGACGGCATACGGTACCTGGTGTTCAGAGTGCCAGTAACGTTTCCAGCCGCTTTCGACGAAATTACACACCTGATGAAATTCAAGAATTTTAAAAATCTTTAACGCTTATACATGAGCACATAAAAATATTATTTCAAAACAGACTTTATGAAGTCATCAAGAATATGAAGTGATACTATCCCATGTAAATCAAAAGAGTCTGAGAATGAGGTTCCGACTATTCAAAGTGTGAGATTGCATATTAAAATTTTCTTTTGAAAGACTGCTTCTATTTGAGATCTATCTGTTATGTACAAAGCGAAGATACTGTGATAAAAACATATCAGTTAAATCAGAATTCACCGATTATATTTTCGTTGAAATTATTTCTTATCAATATAAAACTGATTATTATTAGTCGCCCTATAAATCACATTTTACATCATGTGGTTTGCAGCTCATGTACGTTGTTTATGTAACCTCATCCAGCCGATATCCGCCACGAGCATTGTGTGCTCTCAGAGACGTAGTATGAGTATTCAGGTGTATTAACACGTATTTGAAAAGGTGTGAACTAAAACACGACTGGCATGATATGCGTATTTACATCTCTGATATCAATAACTTTCTTGTACACAATCGAGTCTGATACCCTTGAAATCACGTTCACATTCTCGTATTCCGTGCAGTCGAAGCTACACTCTGGTGCGCATATTCAAACTTAGCCTATGTGCATATATTCTGTGGTGACCATTATCACATTCAATAAGAAATATCTATTACCTCAAACGTTTCTCTTGACCTCAGAATCGTTCATTGAATTTAGCTAAATAAGAATTAGACAAATGGGAATTGTCACGTTACATGCACAGAGAAAATTTTTCTTTGTGTGGGATTGACATACCCATGTTGACAGATAAAGGGGTAAGGATATATTTTCAGAGGGCTCTTCGTAGAACCACCCTGTTTAAAGAACTCTTTTCCTGTGAGTGTTTATGTAAGTCTGGCATTCATTCGTCTTAAATATCCTTCTATAATACATTGTATTGTACCCTAACTTTACCTCGTAATAAGCCAGGAAACCGGAAGACTGTGTCAAAGGTCCGGGGGAACCAGCTCCCAGAACAGGCGCACCGAGGCCATTATTCGAAGACGACGCTAACCGGAAGCTCCGTCCGTACATACCCATTCCTATGACCAGCTTCGAGCGTGGTGTTCCAAGGTTGACCCAATTCTTGGCTGCAGCATCCTTAGAAAGGTATAGTATAATAATGTAGGTTGGATGCCGGGAATGAGTTAGGTTAGAGGGATGAGTTTACTAATTTTATAATAATTAATATAATTAAATCATACATAGTTCTCCCCAATACCTTTCTGATCGATGGAAATGAGTTCATATACCAGCTCTCAATGCCGTATCCTAGATCGAGAACTCGATAGGTTTGTCTGATCTGACCGATTTGGGGTGTACTGCATTTCGTTATCCGTGAGGCCAGGGGGCTGAAACTTACCACACTATACCTTGGGTCTAGCTTTACTGGAAAATGTAAAACGATTAAAAATTGACGCCATTTCCCCAGAAGGCATTTTTCGAATTATTTTTATTGATGCATAATAAATTGGTAAATAATCACCTGATGTCAAATGAAATAGTATGTCCCTAGTCTTATCCACAGGAAAAGCTAACATTTTGCAGGAAAAAAGACGTCAACGTTCTCTTGTACCCCCTCATGGTCGCTATTTTGAATTAACCCATGATGCTCTGGTTGACGGGTATTGCCAATAGGCTTAAAATGACCCCAATATGATAAGCTATCTATTTGTTCCATTTTTGAACCGGAGTGGCATCACAGGTCATATATGATAATCCCAGACCGGGTCATACCAAAGACTTGAAAAATAGGACTTGTTGCTTCCTCGCTTACGCTCAGCATTAAGAGGATAGAACAAGGTTCGCTTGGTGTCAGTATAATGTGACTGAGTGGTGTGTCATATCTGCCTATGACATGATATTTCAGTGGGACAGCACTATAAAATGGCGGCGTTAGATCTGCTCTGTTACAAATAGGTACCCCCTAATGTTGAAAGCGCCGTTAAACCCTATTCACTCACGCATCCCCATATATGATAGAAGGAACACAGAATATATCTATCCTACACTTACAATATTCAAGTATCTGTTGTTTCCAAATTCACTGCTCCTAGCATACAATGGGCTGTTATGTCCTGTAGTAACATCCCAGGATCCGTGGAAGTCATAACTCATCAAATTGATAAAGTCCAATTCTCTGTTAAAAGAGAGAACATTGCATATCTCAAGAAAACCTTACTATTAATCATAGTTAAAAAAGGCAGACAAGCAGGTTTTTTTTGCATAGATGTTTATTCTCATAACCTTCAATACCAAGTTGCAGAGTTAGAAATGTATTAGGGATATACACAGACAATGTTGGATTATAGACAGTGATACTGTCGGAGTTTATTTGTGTAAGGTACCTGCATTGTCAGGGTCAATTCATTCAGGCATGGCAACATGTATTCATGTATTCATTACCAATGTGACAAGCAGTCAGATAATTGATTTACCAACCTTGATATTTCGGTAACTTCATAACCGGCCGTCACAGTCGCTCTATTGGCCGCTACAGCCGCTGTCAGCAACAGTCGCTCGTTTCCAGTGCGCCGTGCTTCGTTCTGAAATCCTTTTCTAAGTTCCTGAAATTGTGTCATACTCATGCTATAATACAGTCAAATGTTGCTGAAATGTGGAAATTGAACAAACTGAATGTTATCTAATTATCGAATCAATGAAAAGATGCACATTTCATTGATATTATATCAAGTACACGCATACATACATATATAAATGAATGCGTTGCCCCCCCCCCCCCACCCCCTATAAAAAAGGCAGAATAGCTGCATTTATTATTGTCCTACCCCAGTTCTTATGAAATCGTTAGTATAATGTCGCAGTTGTCAGTCCAAAATCCATATTATTTATATAATGCGTAATATATGAGTGGTATAAAATTTTGCCGTTTATTTCGTCTCGATTATAGAGCCATTCTGTCACGATGTCGTTTTTTATATGGAAAAAATGAAGAAAAAAAACGATTACATGAAACTGCGACAAAATCGCCATTCAATCTCGAAAGATATTCGAAAACGTGCGATGTATGCGTGGGGAATTCCAGATTTTCGCAGTTTGGATTATTTCCTATTTTTATTACACCATAGTCAACGTGGTACTAGAATCTGGAAGTATATGGCAACCACTGAATGTAGGCTGGGAGGTACTGTGTTTGAAATTTCAGAATAGGGTATGTAAGTCTCGCAATAGACAGAAATTTTAAAATGATCCTCGAACACAGCAGCATCGAGATGGTACGGCGACGATATTTGTTTCTTGACATGCCATCTTTGTGGCGTTGCACCGGAGCCTCTGATTCAAATTCTTGGCAACTCGACGTATCCGTGTATATGCCCTTGGTCATAGGACCGTGCATAATATTCGCGAGTCTTAGGTTCGACCTTTGGATTGGAATCCATCGAGGACAAATATATTATAATTGTTAAAAGTCAATGTACAAACACAGCCTTGGAAAAACTTTCCTATCATAGTATGATGACTACTGTAACACAATATGTTATTCTACTCTGGCATCGCCGTCATGATAAAGAGTATGATTGAAGACACGTGTAATATACCAATTTTTTTCTCGGAAGTACTAATGCCATAGAAACTGTTATTCTACTGATTTATGGAATCGGGTGACGATAGCTCTATGAGAAAATAAATCTTGCAAGTACTGGCCACGACACGCGTTAAAGGACCACGACTGTCTTTATAGTCCTGATAATTTCATGCTGGATAAGGTATTCCTAGTATGGTCATTAACAATCTGTGTGGATTACGGTTGCCTATTGAAGAGTTTGAAATTGGAGCGATATGCAAGAGGTGCGAAAAACTGACGACATCTGGTGACTAAAAAGCAACCATATGACACTACAGTAAAGTATTCGTCAACACCTAACATTCAGACCCGAGAATTCGATGGATTTTCGGACGTAACCTTAGTTTCTTAGCCGCGCATTTATTGAAGCTGTTCATGTGGAAACTATGAAGTATCTACACGGCCCCTAGCACCGGCTTAAGCGGAATTAGATATGCTAGATCGGGAGCTGTGATGACAGGTGAGCTCGAACAACTCATCTGATGTTAATGGATGAACATCATGGACGTCTGATGGAGTAAACGCCTAAACATGGTGTAACCTAGAAAAACAAGCCTGTAATGTCCGACGTCGTACGTCTTAAATTTCCCACCGAAACAATAAATCTACATATATTTGTCGAGTGACATGTACAGAGGGCGGGCCCCGGGGACTAACAGTCCACCAGCAGAATCCTACCACTCCAGAAATACCACTCCTTATCGAGATAATACATTAATACAATTATAATAATTCGACGACAAGAACATCATGACGTCTAGCTGATCCCAAATATCGCGTTGTGCGCATTGCATGCACAGAGACCAATATGATGAATCGTGATGATAGCTGAAGGAGACTTCAACAGCGGTGCCTCCAACTAGACACCAACTGTATCAAGAGGTCTCCCCGGTATGTAAAGAATGCCCCGGTGGTCTGACTGATGATCTGGGGAATCTAAAGGATCTGTTGGGCAATCCTGTCGATACTTTTGATGTAATGCTAGCAGGATGTAATGCTGCCCGAGTTTCTTTTATGCATCACCTCGGTGTTCCGCGTTTCTCTTGAGGATGTAAATAAATTATGAATGGGAAGAAGAACGACAATGGCTTGCAACCATCCACCCATGCGTTCAATCTAGGAATCATATGCTAGCTCATAACTTCGACCAAGTTATTCCTCGGACAAATTGGTGTTATCGCTGTTGACGTTAACGATGTATTCATGTACAATCAATAAAGACTGCGATATGTTGATCCAATAACTCGAAGGATATTGAAATCGGAACAACCATTTTGCTGAAATATTCTTCAAGTGACGATAACTGTAACTTGCATGAATTTTTTCTCCGACGTCACGACGGAAATAAGATAACAAAGGAATATACTCAACACCAACCCTGTCAGCAGGAAACAGCCGCCAGGTAGGAGAAAGGAAATGTCAACGACACGCATGCATCGTGTAGTCTTATGGGAACGTGACTTGGCGATGAAATGTATGTTATGGACAATAGGGGGGAAAGTTGCCAATTTATGGGTTATGTTGTTGATAACCAGGCATGTTTACATGAATCCCATGAAGAATCGTTCTAAAATCCTGACAATCTACCCGAAAACTAAGAATTCCCAACTGCGCAATACCTCCATTGAATATTATGGCGAAATTGTGCCATTGTGAAGAATGTCGAACGAAAAAGGCTATCCGGCTATTGACGGTGACATGTATGTGGACGACGACGGTCTACTGAATGCTGGAGGTCTATGATTGCCCGTTGGCTCTATCAAGCATGCGGAAAACATACCATCCATTACATCAGAGAACTCACCGAGACCAGCTGTGTGAATCGTTTCTTATCCACTGAAGGACTGCCTCGGTCTGCTGGGTATTCCCAATCCAAATCGAGGCCATCGAAATTAAACCGCCTGAGATATGTTATGGAGTCTGTAACGAATGCAGCCCTGTTAGAGGATGACGCCACCATTTTGGTGAAGTCTGCTACACCCATTCCCCATCCCCCAACGGCCAAAAGTGTTCTCAAACTAGGGTTAATTTTCTTCAGGTTATTGATTCTTGAATATCTGCAATTGAAGAACATATATGCTGGTTAAACCTTCTTTTGTCATTGTGTAAACGAATTTGGATTAACGGATTAATTGGAGTTTTATCCAGCGTAATTTTGTCAAGTCTTTCTAAATCGATCGAAATCATGATGGCAAGCTATTGTAATCGTCAGAAGCAAGTTCTATAGAAGTTATAAGTCAGATTGATTGGTGGATGGGCTATCACCGGGCCAGAATGGGACCACTTTATACTTGGTCGCGAAAATAGATTATTGGAACCACCATTTAGATGTTCTTTGAAACACAAGAGGAGAGTCACTAGACAATGCTCAAGAAACACTTGTACATGAGTATAAGAATACATGTAGTTGGAAAAATAACCCTAAATGCAGGCATTTAAAAGAACGACATTCTTTGATTTAACCTCTTGCAACTAAGTGTCAAATTATATAGAAGATTCTCAAATCTGAGACCAATTTCAAGAAAGCTTGAAATGAATGTAATACAAATCACTTACAGTCCACCGACAGTCGCGTCGTTCCATTCGGTTGGTGAGAGTTTGTTTCCAACCAATTGGGCGAAAGCGAAAATAACATGAGTGCAGAGTTTTGCATCTATATCTTCTGGTACAAAGGTCGCTGTTCCTTGACGGTACTGTGACCAGTTTGAATAGTAACAAACAACAAGTCTCCCGAACACTGCAATATTGAATTTACAAAAGAGTATTTAGAGTATATGTTTCTAGTGTGGCTCTTTTCCGAACAAGATAAAAAAACATCTTACTAACATGTGTGAAATTACTTATACCCTACTTACACGCTGTTTTAGCAAATTAAGAATTTAGTATTGAAATCCCCCGTTAACCTCTGGGCTCTTTAACATAAACTGTTCGTGACAGATCAAACAAGTTCTTCTCGATGAGGAAGTCTGCACTGACGAGTGTTTTTTTTTTTCATTCGACCCCAAAATAGGATGCGCACGAAATAGCCTTATATGTAACAAGCAATAATTTCTTACATGTAACATGCAATAATTTGGAAAAAATAAAATTGTTTCGAAGACAAAACAATGTTCATAAATGAACAAACCTGTGCTCGGGCAGATCACGAAAATCACAAACAGCAAAATCAGTTGGTAAGCCTTCATGATGTCGCTCACGAACAGTGTGGGAGAGAAAACCAAACAAGCTTTCCTTTTAACGGATGTATTCCAAGGTTTGCAAATAGGATGTCCAACTATCCCTGTGAATTGCAAGTTCGTTGGTTGGAGAAAGCTCTGGCCTGGCTCCTGACTGTTCTCGTTGGTTCGAGCGACAACTCTGCTGTTGGACAAGGATTTTCAGCTTCATTAAATGGTGTAGCGAGTGGTAAATCCGGGTATGGAATGCTTGCCATGTACTTAACCCAGACAAACTAGCTCAAATAAGTATCACATAGACCCAAAGGAAACACCGGTCGCGCATCTCTTTTGAACAGTCAAAACAAAACAAAGGAAAAGTTATTTCAATTGCTTGCACGCACTTGACTGTCATTAGAAAGGCTTAACCGAACTTAAGTACAAACACGCTTCACAACCTTCTATCTTGTGTTCACGAAAAACGACTTAATGACTAGAATTTAGAATGAGATTAGCACGGCTCATGTTCTATCCGAGAAATTTGATTTGGTTTCAGTTCTTTAGACTTCTTTATTAACTTATATACAACATGTAAGGATGGTAGCGTCTCGCCCGGAAAGAGGGGAGTGATATGCTATAGTACGGGGTGTCAAATTTGTCACCCACATCAATAGTGGGAATTGGTTGGCCACCATCAATAATTTCAATATTGGGGAAAGGAAGGGACAGGACCAGTCTTCCATCCCTGGCACATGAAAGTGGAAAGAAAACACAAAACTCCATTCTTTAAGTCGTGTCTTTTATATAATTTAATTGTATCTATTGTCGATGTGATCGTACTAACATTCGCAGGGAACAAAGAGAAATATTTCTACACCAAACTGCACTCAAACCGGAGTTGGCAAATACGTGTTGGTACTATCCAGTTATGTAGGCGATTTGTCCTCTGATGTTAGTTCTACTTGGTCAGGAATGCTGCGACATCCCTTATTTTGAACTAATGCATGGTCTATTGAATTGGTGTTTGTATTAGCGCCATATTGAATAGAGGAAGCACAAATCAATTATGATTCAACTGGTATTCTCTTACCGATGCGTCAGTGAAAAATATGCCAATATTTTAGGAACCTGAAGCATCTAAAAAATCTTTTTTTTCGTCGAGGAATTTGTGATTTTCTTTTCAATATCGAGAATTTTAAAGGTGAGAGCGAATTGAATCGAACATCACAGGGTACCAGGCTGCTGCTTGGAAAGTGGTTCTGGTTTAATGTAAAACTAAATATCACAAGCATGTTATCGATACCTAGAGTATATATCCGTTATTGTAGATGGAACCAAAATATAATACCGACGGTATCGGTTTAAACTAGTCAAGTCTAAGACCGGAGATGGGTCATTTGGGCGGTTAGATGTTCAACTGAACTGATTATCTTCAGCCTATATTCATCAATCTTGCATAGCAAGAAGAAAGCTGCTTATAAGAATGTGCAGTCTATGACACACACATCACACACAGCGCCATCACACACAGCGGCGTAAAAAGTTAGCATGTGAATCATAATTTTATTCATTGGCCTTTCGATGGTTTCGCGATAATCTATCGAAGCTTTGTCCATAAACAGTTCTCGACATTCTCTCTATCAACACAAAATCATTGATTCTACAGGGTTTTGAAAAGTAGAGTAAAAAGCGATATCCATTCATTTGTTTGGTCGTTTTTTTTCTACTCTCGAGATATTCTCTCGAAGAATTCTCGTTAGCATCGCGATTTCTTCGAAAAAAAATGAGGAAAATTCTCGATGGACAACTGTGTCTGCATGACTGGCTAGACTTTGTGGTATTGCGTGCACATATCTTCCGAATTGCCGGGACGATCGCCCCTACATATTGGCATCAGCGTCAATCGACGTCTGCGATAAATCTAACCGTTGTTAAATCTAAATCTAACAGTCCCCGAAAACAGTGCTTATGTCTGTACAAATGAAACGGACATGTGCATTGTCCGTCCGTGCTTTTTATAATTCGAGAGCCACTTTAGGTAGAAATACAAATAATACGTCATTGTGAATGTATTGCGCACAGCCTGTGCCTGTACTCGCTAAGGTCGGTGAATACATTCTTTATATGGTCTAGCTCTATTTGGCAGTCAGTTGAGATGTTTTTCCTACGAAGTAGGCTCTCATTTGCAAATTGTCTGTTAATGAGTCAGTGAGTGAGTCCATCCGATCCTTTCGTCGGCAAAATAAGGAGAACCGTTCACATTAGAACCTTGATTTTTGGCATGAAGTTGCATTAGGGGACTGTTACCAGCAAGTTCTGAGCTGACCTGCTTTTGATGAAAATTTCTGGTGAATTTTGATGAAAATCACTGGTGATTCTGACTTGGGCTGTGCCCATCTTAATATTGGCAGGATTTCAACTTGGGGGTCCAAGAGTTCAGTGCGCGTCGGAATCCTAATGCCTACCCTACTTCGTAGGTCATGTGACGGTAGTCACACTGTCATGTCGGCACGTGTAGTTGGAGCGGAGATGATACCAGTTTTCACTTGGGTTGGACGGTTGGATCTGAAGTGAACATACTGCTCTGAGTGGACAAGTTTCCCGTAAACACTTGTCCGTATATTGCTGTCATGTCTGTTGATGAGGACATTTAAGAAAGATATTTCGTGGTTCTTTTCTGCTTCCATAGAGAACTTCATTCGAGAATGCTGATTATTCAGTGGTTTAGCAGGAAGACTTTCTTTAATATACAAGCATCTACTCAGCCATTCAATATTATGATGATGTCACGAATGAATCATCTATCTTTCTGTACCAACATATGGGTTAAAATGGTGATGTGCGTAATGCTCTATCTTCTAGGTCAGTCAGGTAAATTTCTGGTAAGAGCGGGGATAGAGGAAGTCACATAGGTATCCCGTGGATTTGTTCATACATGTCATCTCCTTATATAAAATATGTGGAGCGGATGTACATGTCTAGGAGACGAAATGATGCTGTCAGTGGTTAGGTTGCTGTCGATGATCAAATTGGGGTCTTCTATTTTCTGGCAGATGATCTACAGGGCATAAATTTATTTTTCTTGTTGCTTTTAATTTTGTCGGCGAATTTGATGTTAGAAGAATGTATGCGCGATGCGTTTTTTGACTCCGTACAGTCAGGGTGTGTTACACCGACAGTTTAGGAGGCTACATACTTTAACAACTGGAGAATGCATTGCAAAATATGTATGGCCGCCAAACCGGAAAACACAATGCTATTCGTGAATAGATGTTACATCATGTGCATAACGACCTTTATGCTCGCATAGCGAATCATTCACAGCTATGTGATCAGTCTCTGTAGAGCCTAATTTTCAAAATTCAATTTTTTTTGTAGTTTTGGTTAGGGTTAGGATTTTGTTTGGGTCTTCGTCGCCGTGTGACCAATAATGTTACGTTCGACGTTAAACTTCAAACAACCAACCAACATCATTCACAGCTAGTACTAGTCCAAGATACCGATGATGAAAACACCATCATATAGTCATGATTACATGCCAGGCTGTATAATGCAGATAAATATTTGAAGTAATATACGGATATCTGTAGACGATATCACGCCTTGTTATTTCATCAACTCTTCTTGGTACATCCTTCGGCTTCAGTGTAATACATGATTAATCTCTTATAACATTAAGTACAGACCATATACACACCACAGTATATCCATATATGTATATGAACATTTCATTGATTTGTTATTCATGTTCTTGTTCTCTGTTGTTTGTACTTTGCCTGTAAAGGTGTTTTGTACAATAAGCGAATTGAATCTTCGGTAGAGTTTCATTCTCCATGGAATATGTACAGAGCCATCTGATGGTGTACTTGTATGGTGTGGTTCTACAGATGTGTATGAGTGGGTTCATATCATAAAAGAAATCTTTAGCTAATAAAAAAAAAATCACCGGTATTTTAGACAGAAATATACAATTTTCATGGACCGATATGCTATTTTCAAAAGGAGTTTTTCTTCGTGTAATCTAGTGCAGTAATAAGTTTCATTGCAATGGTGACCTTTTACCTCGGATATTGGGGTCGTTTCTCCACATGAAGGGCTGTAATAAAAGCGCGACAGAGATACTAAGGCCACGGCCGGGAATCTACCGTATTCTCGGGTCTGAATGTAAGGGGTCTGGGGAAGCTTTCCTAGCTGTAGAGTCACATGGTTGCTTTTTAGTCGCCAGACGTGAATTTTCCCCACCTCTTGCATATCGCTCCAATTGGAATGGAGAAGTACCATTGGAACTCTTTGTTCCATCATTGTTACAAAAATGACCATGTTAGTATGAGTAATGGGGTAGGTGTATGCCAAATGTATAGATAAGGCCACTCAGTAAAAGTGATATGTACATGCATATACCCGTACTGTTACAACTACAAGCGTCTGGTTCGTCATTCATAACTCAGCCGTCGTTCATTAAAGAATATCCGCGTCCGTAATCCAAAGACATTCCATAGTCCATATAACAGCATTAGCACCAAATTCAAAAAGACAACCATAGTATACATAAAGATAGGCTAGGTTCATGCAAGAGAGAAGCGGTCAACAGTTTCAATGATGCCGGCAAGACATCATGATGTTCCAAAAAGATCAAATCCGTGTCGCTGATCAGTAGTCTTAACCTATGATATTCGTTCATCCATTCCATGATTGTACCATTTCAACTGTTCGAGCTTCCGGGAACAATTGTTGTGCTATAAACGTCAGCTTACGACATAAACTTGGTAGTAGCACTAAAATTTATTACTACCGTCATTATTCAGAATAATTATCTATCGCAAAATTATTATCTACATTTACGGGTGCGAGAATACTTCATGGACTTCGGTTGTCTGCTGAATGTAAGATTTGGTGTGGGTATTTTGAAACGCTTGTCGTGTTTTAGCCTTGTTAAAATTAGACTGGTTTCATGCATACTATGATTTATCCTTTTAATTTGTGCTAATATTATTATATGAGTTAGGTCTTTGGATTAAGTACGCGGGAATTCTTTAATGGACGACGGCTGAATATTGAATGACGAATTAGACGCTTGTATTGTAAGAAACCATTTTGTTTACTTTTATACAGCAGTTTCTACATGCATACAGTTATCTTAGCCCAGTGTTGCCTTCTGATCAAAGCAACTTATACCAACATTTTATCAATCTATTTGTGAGAAAGGAAAAACATCAATCCGGTAGTGGCACACAACAGTGATGGACGTGATGGACTGTAGTATGAGTTTCATTATTTTTATTTCATACGCATTTGGAATTGGTGCTAACTGTCATTGACGCAAACATTCTTTTATGGGTGAGTGATTGAGTGAGTGAGTGAGTGAGTGAATGAGAGTATGATTTAATGTCGTTTTCAACATTTTTCAGTCATATCACGACGGTGCCTACATGTGCCAGAACACGAGAATGTCTACAGTACCTATTATCCTGGACACTGATCAGCCCTGCACCCGGTCACCCATCCAAGTATTGGCCGAGCTCAACGTTGCTCAACTTCGGTAATCTGACGAGAACCGGTGTGTCCAACGTGATACGCCGTACCGTACTTTTATGGACGACGGCTGAATTTTGAATGTCTGACGTGACGCTTGCTATCCAAACAAGATATTTGCTCCGGTACAGCCATTAACAAAGATATCAGTTTATTTGGTAGAAATGAAAATACACTGTATGTGAGAGTCGCTTGTGCATTTTCCCGAAAATAAATAAGAATAACGTTTATAAAAATTACATCTCGACAAACTTGATGCCAACGCAATGCAATTATTTTTCATGCATATGGAACTTGAGCCAAATGTGTTACTTCTCGGGTGGCTCGTTGAGTAAGTTTTATATGTTGCTCGCTAAAGCTCGCAACATATAAAACTTACTCAACTCTTGTCATAACTTTCATATTAAATAGCCACTCAGCTCGTGTAAGATCCTCTATATCTGTAGACGATATCGAAGTAATAGGCACACCTTGTTATTTCATCAACTCTTCTTGATACACCCTTCGGCTTCAGTGTAATACATGATTAATGTCTTATAACATTGAGTACAGACCATATATACACCACAGTATATCCATATATGTATATGAACATTTCATTGATTTGTTATTCATGTTCTTTGTTGTTTGTACTCTGCCTGTAAAGGTGTTTTGTACAATAATTGAATTGAATCTTCGGTAGAGTTTCATTCTCCATGGAATATGTACAGAGCCATCTGATGGTGTACTTGTATGGTGTGGTTCTACAGATGTGTATGAGTGGGTTCATATCATAAAAGAAATCTTTAGCTAATAAAAAAAACTCACTGGTATTTTAAACAGATATATACAATTTTCATGGACCGATATGCTATTTTCAAAAGGAGTTTTTCTTCGTGTAATCTAGTGCAGTAAGCAGTTTCATTGCAATGGTGACCTTTTACCTCGGATATTGGGATCGTGTCTCCACATGAAGAGCTGTAATAAAAGCGCGACCGAGATACTAAGGCCACGACCGAGAATCTACCGTATTCTCGGGTCGGAATGTGAGGGGTCTGGAGAGGCTTTCTTGTAGAGTCACATGGTTGCTTTTTAGACGCCAGACGTCAATTTTCCCCACCTCTTGCATATCGCTCTAATTGGAATGGAGAAGCACCATTGGAACTCTTTGTTCCATCATTGGTTCGTCATTCATAACTCAACCGTCGTTCATTAATGAATATCCGCGTCCGTAATCCAAAGACATTCCATAGTCCATATAACAGCATTAGCACCAAATTCAAAAAGACAACCATAGTATACATAAACATAGGCTAGGTTCATGCAAGAGAGAAGCGGTCAACAGTTTCAATGATGCCGACAAGACATGATATTCCAAAAATATCAAATCCGTGTCGCTGATCAGTATTCTTAACCCATATGATATTCGTTCATCCATTCCGTGATTGTACTAATTCAACTGTTTGAGCTTCCGGAAACAATTGTTGTACTATAAATGACTTTCCCGTCAGAGATGATTTAACGTCAGCTTATGACATATACTTTGGCAGTAGCAATAAAATTTATTACTACCTTCATTATTCAGAATAATTATCTATCGCAAAATTATTATCTACATTTACGGATGCGAGAATACTTATGGACGTCGGTTGACTGCTGAATGTAAGATTTGGTGTGGGTATTTTGAAACGCTTGTCGTGTTTTAGCCTTGTTAAAATTAGACTGGTTTCACTATGATTTATCCTTTTAATTTGGTGCTAATGTTATTATATGTGTTAGGTCTTTGGATTATGGACGCGGGAATTCTTTAATGGACGACGGCTGAATATTGAACGACGGATTAGACGCTTGTATTGTAAGAAACCATTTTGTTTACTTTTATACAACAGGTTCTACATGCATACAGTCATCTTATCCCAGTGTTGCCTTCTGATCAAAGAAACTTATACCAACATGTTATCAATCTATTTGTGAGAAAGGGAAAACATCAATCCGGTAGTGGCACACAACAGTGATGGACGTGGTGGACTGTAGTATGAGTTTCATTATTTTAACTGTCATTGACGCAAACATTCTTTTATAGGTGAGTGCGTGAGTGAGTGAGTGAGAGCATGATTCAATGTCGTTTTCAACATTTTTTTCAGTCATATCACGATGGTGTCTACATGTGCCAGAACACGAGAGTGTCCACAGTACCTATTATCCTGGAGACTGATCAGCCTAGCCAGTACAGCACCCGGTCATCCATCCAAGTATTGACCGAGCTCAACGTTGATTAATTTCGGTGATCTGACGAGAACCGGTGTGTCCAACGTGATACGCCGTACCGTACTTTTATGGACGACGGCTGAATTTTGAATGTCTGACCTGACGCTTGCTATCCAAACAAGATATTTGCTCCCGTAGAGCCATTAACAAAGTTTGGTAGAAATGAAAAAACACTGTATGTGAGAGTCGCTTGTGCATTTTCCTGAATATAAATAAGAATAACGTTTATAAAAATTACATCACGACAAACTTGATGCCAACGCAATGCAATTATGTTTCATGCATATAGAACTTAAGCCAAGTGTGTTACTTCTCGGGTGACGGGATATTTCATGGTGCCAAAGCATATACCCATGACAAAAACGTATCTCTATTGAGAATAATGTTAGCTACCTCAGTTTAATTTCAGTTGTATTTCAACATCCGCGTTAGTGTTTACCTTATAAGCAGTTGTTTTTGCGTATTTTATTATTTGTTTTATCTTTTGAAGTCAACTGAGTCGATAACTTCATTATTAATAGCGCGTAAGATTGAGATATATGACCTAGTATTTTACGACTATCCTCTCGAAAGGACTGTATAAATATATACAGATTAGCCGCCGTTCGACTGTGGTTACATGTACACATACTCGCTCTTGGTCTTACCTGAATATTTGTTGTTCCCTCTTATGCAAACATCGCATTACTCTTAACATTATCGCTACTGTTTAGGGTAATCTAACCATTATAGCGTATCTGCTATGTAATACACATGTATCAGGTAATGAATACTTAAGTTATTAAAGTCTGTCCATTTTAATTAGTCGTCTACTTTAGAGCTTGTCAAAAATCAATAGTTATCTCTGCATAAATTTCCTTTTTTGCAGCGTATAGAACCAACTGAATTCTACAAAATGGCTACGATTTCTCCATGATATCGATAATATATCACGCTTGAAATAACTTTGTAATTTTCTCCATATAAAAGTTCAGTACAGTTGTTTCATGTACCAGGTCTCAATTACATGGGAGACGTCATAATATATTCATGTCTACTGTCACAAAGGTCATTGATGCCGTATATAGTAATAAAAGGCGGTCCGTGGAGGTGTCGCTTGTGATAAATCGCACACACCTCTATGACCGTACAGAGCATTTTAAAACAGAGTTTTATATGAAGCGAATTACAAAGTTATTTCAAGCGTGAAATATTATCGATATCACGGAATAATGGTAGTCAGTTTAGTTTGTTCTACACAATGAAAAAAAGAACATTTATGCAGAGTTTACTACTTATTTTAGAGAAGCTCCAAAGTAGACGAATAATTAAAATGGACAGACTATATATAGTTCCTTGCCATTCAGGATCAGTTCAAGTTAGGCAGAATCACGATTACAAATCGCATGAAACATTTGACCTTGTGGCGAGAGTTTTCTTATTAGGCCATCAAATTACCTGTTTAAGCAATTTTCGTGAGCGCGACCTCTGTAAGCGTCAAACGCGAGTGATGAATATATTGTCTGTGTTATTGTAGTTGTATGTTTGTTCGCTCAGTATTTTGTACACCGAGCCAGCGTTGGTCTCGTTCATTCGTCTCTCAATGTAATCAGGGCCGTACACTACGTTGCGGTATCTTGACTGTGAGATGCAAGTATACACACATTGTATTTAGATTGTATGGATCAAGCATTAAAAATAATACAAGCTGGTTTCTCTCAGGAGAGAGTTGGTCAACACTTTTCAATGACACCTCAAGAGAGTATGATTTTCGCATAGTCAATCGCCAAGTCATTTTCGAAAGTCCATTGCAGTCACGCTTTGATTGAATCTGGTCATATGTATTGTATTGGAAGCTGTGGGGGTGAAGCAGATGACCGTAAATGAATACAAATGCTCGACATTAGTGAAATACTTAGTGCCATGGGGAATACAATTTTCCCTAGATGTGCTAGGTTCCTTTATTAAATATAAAGTAATAAATTTTAAATAAACTGTCTAACCAATATACGGTTTGACCTCACATCTCTTGCTAAGTTTATTTTTTTACAGGTTGAAAACTAACCTGATAAATAGATATTCTCAAGAAGAAATGAAAAGATGAAAACCTACTGTATATGTAAATGCGATCTTGAACCTGTGAAAAATCTTATCAAAATAGAGAATGTATGCATGGAATCCAATCTCGTTGTATCATATATGTTTCTTCAATGTACCCATGTAATTGGCGACATGATAAAATGAGGTATAACATATAAGGTAGAATCCAAACTCATCCGACGGGCAGATGACTCCGAGGTATTAAATGGGATAGAAAAGTCCTTAAACATATCAGGAAAATGAAATATACATATAGTGGAGGTCGACAGAAAGGCCGTTTTTCTCGGTTGAGTGACTATCCATTCCACTTCGTAGTCATTGTGATCTTTTCATCCACAAAAAAAGTCATTTTACGAATTCAGGCATTCATTTCGATAAAGACTGATGGTCAGAGGTTAGGATTGTATGTACAGAGCATTACCATGTCTTGCTGTCATGATTCAAAACTGCTGATCGCTTCTCCCTGGTAAGAAACCATTATGTCTTTCTTATTAATTTTATTTAATACAAATTTAGAATTGGTGATGTCCAGCGATATAGATCTTTGGATTACTGACACGGAAATTCTCTTCTTTGATGGACGACAGCTGAATATTGAATGTCGGGTGTTACGCCTCTTACACATTTTATTATATTTGGGGAGAGGGGATGAAAATGTTCCTTCTAGTAAAATGACAAAATAATCCATTTGTTAAATGCAAATACTGGACGACCATATCCTGGATATACTGAGATACTTTGAGATACATTTAAAAGTTTGTCAATATCCAAAGGACACAACAGAGTGTCAAACGATATTAAAAGTTCAAGAAACTACACTTATGGCCTTTTGAGAGATACATGTACACGCTGATGTGTCAGTGTATAAAAATATCCACGAAGTTTCTGCTCTTTGTGGCAAAGAAAATCCTATACGCTGGTGACGTATGTGCATTTGATTCGTCAGGTATATATTTCCTCGTGGCAATAGTGGTCAAACAATGCACAGGATTGTGCACAGATTGTCCCCATATCCTGTTACGGATTCGAATATAATTACAGCAGTTAAAACGATCGGCATGGTTACCAACTTCCAGCTTTTCTGTGAGAAGTGGCTCGTTCGAGCTATATTATAACGCGATGTGGAATATATGAAATTAGCCATCAACGTTTGTTCCCAAAATATACATGGGTTTTTAGTTCAGGAGCATTGAAATAGATATGATTAACATAACATACCGTCTTGTTGTCGGAATTGTAACTGGTTTTGGCGGTTCATACGAACTCAGCTGCTGATAAATTGTTCTCAGCAAAGGATACCGGCCACCGTTGCAATCTGCACCGAAGTCATCCAGA
The DNA here is from genome assembly GCA_036873755.1 of Hanleya hanleyi. Classification (NCBI taxonomy): domain Eukaryota; kingdom Metazoa; phylum Mollusca; class Polyplacophora; order Lepidopleurida; family Hanleyidae; genus Hanleya; species Hanleya hanleyi. The sequence goes on along the minus strand of JAVTVY010038215.1, from coordinate 63,653 downwards.
TCAATGGGCCCTGAAATCCTTCCCAGTATGACTTCAGACATTTCAAATTCTACCGTTTTGGAGCCATTCATTTCAAATACAGTAACATTTGCCATGCATATTCATACTTAGGTCATTATTGTGAAGCGCATTGATGGAATTAATTAACAGCTTAATAGTGCAATAGTTGACCCCTTAGTCTCACCTTAAAAACTTTGTCTTTCATCTGTATTCTATTTTCATATAGCATGTTCTACATATAATAAGAACATTTGAACAACCTGTTTATTTGTTCAATAGTAAACAAACATATCAGGCCTGTAGTGGAACACAACAGTTTAAATGAGAAGAAGTGATGGACTTTCCCTTTGGAATGAGTTTTATTAGCAAATAGGCTGTAAACAAAGAGACATCCAAACAAAATATTGCTCATGTTAAAATATGGAATCTTGTTATCAAAATGATCAAGGAACATATCTCTAACAATAGGAATACGATGTGCGTTGTGAATGATGCCACCGAAGTCTACTCTACAGACACTGACAATAAACACAGTGCAGCTAAACAATATTGTATATGAAATTACACCTCTCTAATTAATCTACATGAAACACCATGGATATGTAAGTCGTCTTGTCTATCAATATCATATGGGTTATGGATGTACAGATTCAGATACTAAGCACACGTTTTCCCTGTCCCCATAGCCATTACAAATAATACAAATCTTTATCTATAGATAATAACAATAGTTTTTATCTAACTATTCATTATTTATTGACGGTTTGAAAGTTGGAATGGTGCTTTGGAATAGATTTTGTTGATTACTGAACTCCCAAAACAGGAAAGTTTCCTTAAAACGAAAACCGATATCAATATCAAGATTATAACTAAGAATTAATAAACGTATACATGGCATACAATATGCACTACTTGTTATTATATCATCGTTATATCAACCTACTAGCAAATATCACATTTTAAGTGTGATAATATAATAATAAATTAATAGTATACAACAATTCATTACATTCATGTAACAGATACACAACCACATTATATTAAATACTTATTCCTTTTCATCACAGCCGCACACTCACAGACTAGCAAACTGGTTGTTTTCACTTGTTCTAAAATGAGATATCGTCCTTTTGTTTTGAGCAATAATGGATTTGTTCACCGGAAGTGCGACAAGTCACACTTGGGAGACGAGGAAGTAGTTCGTCTTGCTAGAAAATGTCAGGAAAATTCACAAGCGATTATTCCGTGGTCTCATATGTCAGTTGAACTCACTTGCCTGGACATTTCACGTTTTGAGGATAGTCACATACTTTGAGATCGGAATTGTATAGCGTCGTTCCACCACAGCTTAACCGGAAATCGCGGCCATTGACACAAACATGGAAGACAGCGCAGTCATTGTGATCGGGGTATTGGCCGTTTCTCTTATCACGTGGGCAGCGAAATGATACTGAAAGCAAAATATGCAAATGGTTAATTACAACACATATAAGGGAAGTCACATGGCTTCACAGTATAGTCTTCTGGTTAACATATTCTAAAGCACATACCAAGAATCTAACGATTCGTGGTATGTGTTGTATCTCAGGTACGCTTTTATTGTACCTGTTCATGTGGCAAATTGGATGACATGACCACACACCACATGACCATACCGGCATAAGCGGTATTAGATACAAATCTAGAGAGCTATGATGGAAATGCTCTGACAACTCGTATATTGGTAATTGGTGAGCTGTGTCGCTGTGTCCAATATTTTACCCATAGGTGAAGTAGAATATAACATATATAATGAGCTTCTCTAATCATCTGAAATAATTTGAAAAACAAATCTTGATCATAACAACCGGCTATTATTTCTTAATTAAACAGTTCTGCTACAACAAAAAACATCTCACACCGGTTGACCATTGAGTATCTCCATGGAAAAAATTAGCAAGGGATACAAGCTACCCATCTCCGCCACCAGCTTTTGATATTAGTCTGTATGTATATTCCTCGGAATGAGATATTCGAATTACTAAACATCATCATGGTTTATTTCTCTAATCATTAGGAACTGTTGTCCTGAACGCTTCCCACTTACAGTAATTAACGTGTGTTTATTGTTTTTCTTTTTACAATTCAATTTCCAACAAATGTATACTTGATTGCAAGTCTCATATCGAAATGATTTGAAAAATGTATACAGAATTGCGGGGTTTTTTCTAAATGGCTTCCTTGGTGCTGGCATATGCGTGTTAATATATACTGAACGAAAACTGCGACACATCTAAGACTAAATGTATTGGTAACCTATAAACTACTTAATGTAAAAGGTGCAACTCTTCAATTCATTATTCAGCTGTATTGATGCTGACAATATTACGTCTAGGTAGTATCCAGTAACGAGGTTTTGAGTCTCCTAAGCTTCTCCTGTACAGATAACCACAGAATTTAGTGCGAGTGAGCATAGCTAATTTCTTCCTCGACATTCAAAGAGCATCTCTCACGGGAATTTCAAGCGTACATGCAAGATAAATACATATCTATATATGTACCGATTTCCTATGAAGATATTAAGGAAAATTATATGTTTACCGAAGATTTTCTTCGTCGTTGTTGTCCGCTGTGTGGTTCTTCTAGTAGTAGGCCGGGGTGTTGGTCGAGCTGTTGGCCTGGGTGTGGATCTAGGGCACCACCACCGACATGTCCTGGGTGTGGTTCTGATTGCGATCGCTGTTCTGTTCAAAATAAAAATAGTGTAAGATCGGAATGGTACTGTCCCTAACTGCACAGATTGTCCCCATATCCTGTTACGGATTCGAATATAATTACAGCAGTTAAAACGATCGGCATGGTTACCAACTTCCAGCTTTTCTGTGAGAAGTGGCTCGTTCGAGCTATATTATAACGCGATGTGGAATATATGAAATTAGCCATCAACGTTTGTTCCCAAAATATACATGGGTTTTTAGTTCAGGAGCATTGAAATAGATATGATTAACATAACATACCGTCTTGTTGTCGGAATTGTAACTGGTTTTGGCGGTTCATACGAACTCAGCTGCTGATAAATTGTTCTCAGCAAAGGATACCGGCCACCGTTGCAATCTGCACCGAAGTCATCCAGATCAATGGACCATATCATTCCACCGGCAAACCCCTCTCGCTTCAGCCATTCGCTCTGAAAATTCAGAACATTTAATTCCCTTAAAGCTTATTCATCGTCTTCAAAGGTGACTCCATTGCAACAACTACAAGACATGTTCATTTCAAATATACTCTTCGTTCCAAATCGTGGTTGTGTCTGTCATTGCACAATATATCTATATTGACGACTGTTGCCAGTGTCCATCAGCTCTGAGAATTCCTTGCCTGAGGTGATATACACCAAACGACTCCCACCCACCCACGTACTGTCGTCGTCACTGCCCCCGTGTTTATTATAATTAGATGTCAATATTGTGTCGACAAATTTCCACATTTCTTTTGGCAGATTTCCGACCGGGGCAATATACGAACGCTGGCAACTAAGGTACTTTTCAGTGTATCCGCTCACAGCTAACACTATTTCGACTCCTTGAGTAGTTGAAATAGTTTCTCGGAATGGGATCATTCACATTCGCATGAATACCCTTCGGTCATGGAGAGTTGATATCAGGAGAAGAAGGCATACTTCTCGGCGTCATTGGAACTTTGATAGGTGCTCTCTTTTCAACAAAATGTTAGTTTTATTAAAAAAATAAATTTTATAAATGAGCCTATATTGCTCTGGGTGTTAACATGTTCAGCCGGTTTCCTGCAGTTATCTTCAACGTACCTTCAATCTTACGCTCTGTACATCATCGTATCCCACCCACTCCGTTCCTCTGACGGCGTACGGCACCTTGTGTTCGGGATGCCAGTAACGTCTCCAGCCACTCTCAATAAAATTACACACCTAGGGAACATAAACGGAAACATTTTCATACTGATGCTGAACATATACATTCTCAAAACGCAAATGTTAGATTTAACATCTAGAGGGTTGGAGGAGGGAAAGCATTTAGAAAGTGTTGTTTCACCACTTTTAAGTGTTGGATGCAACAGCTTAAAATGTTGCATTTAACACTTAAAAGTGGTGAATGCAGCACTTTCTAAATGTTTTCCCTCCTCAAACCCTCTAGATGTTAAATCTAACATTTGCGTGTTGAGAGTGTACTGACTATACTGTGGATTGCTCACCACAATTAACCTTAATTGATATCATATCATATTGACCATATTGCACACATCGATGCGGAGAAGTTTTTACTACAAATGTACAAGGCTTAATCAGACATTGAACTGTCGTAGTTGTTTCACATAGCTTATCTAGCGTTCATTATGTCGATATATTACAGTTGCGAGCCTGAATTCTACCTCATAGTACGCCATAAATCCAGCCGTCTGTGTCAATGGTCCTGGGGAACCAGCGCCGAGAACTGGGGCACCCATACCAGTGTTGGTGGACGAAGCTAACCGGAAGGTCCGTCCATACATGCCCATACCTATAACCAGCTTGGTGCGAGGTGTTCCTAAGTTGACCCAGTTTTTGGCAGCCGCCTCCTTAAAAAGTAAGTATATTTAAGACATTACGAGTACATTATTGACAAACATTAATGCATGGCTTAGATGAAGCATCAGTGCTGCTCGTATGGAAATATAACTTATTGTTTTACTGTTTTACGTTAAACTGTGAGGTTCCAAATAAAATACGCTCAACCAAAGGTGGTTGATAAGGTGTCCATGGCCAGTCGTTACTAGCCATTCTGGGAGAATAGCAGACTTACCACATTGAGGTATCTATTGTTTCCAAATTCATTGCTTCTGGCAGATAAGGGACTGTTATGTCCAGTGGTAACATCCCAGGATCCATGGAAGTCATAACTCATTAAATTGATAAAGTCCAGATCTCTGTGAAAATAACCATGAAACTGAATATGTGAGAACCAGATCCTCCATTGATCCTACATTGTTCCTCCCCATGTGGTAAATGTAATCAAATTTCATAATCGAATGACTCTGTTGTCCCATTTAGAAGGAATCGCACACATGTGTGAAAAATATGACAATCTGAAAACTTGCATTTAGAGCTGACTCTTCATATGCTATCTAATCCGTATATCGTAGAGCATGTCTGACGATCCATTTGCGCATATATCACAGTCTAAATGAATTCGATCCATATATTCATAGTAGGCTACTTCATAAATTATTAAGTTATCGAGGACAAATACGTATACGATCGTTTAAATGTATGAATGTCTTTTGTTAAGTTGAATTTAAATAGATTCGTGCAAAATAGTCTCCTCAATTTCCGTTCGATTTTACCAAGCATTTACCGTATACACTGAATGAACTTTCGTGTGACACATAACCCTTATTACACAAATGCACATATATATATAGTTCACAAAGCACGAGATGGCTACAATATCGTTATTTCCCGCATCAAACACGAAGCACGTTTGTTATTGTACCGCTGAAATATGTGTCTAGCTGAAAGCTGAGATAACTGTTGTAGCTATGCGTGGTTTTCCACATAGACCTACCGAGAGAAGATGTGGAAGTACCAGTATTGTTGTGACCATTATCTTCTCTGACTGACTAAATTTTTTCTTCATGCCAAGAAGGAAATCAACACTAATACCGATATTTCACAAACCTTGCTATTTCAGCTACTTCGTAACCGGCCGTCACAGTTTGCCGATTGACTGCAACGGCCGCCGTCAACAACAGTTGGGTGTTCCTAGTGCGTCGTGCTTCGTTTTGAAATCCCTTTTTGAGCTCCTGAAAGTATTGCGTAGTTAAACGTTAATACAACCTAACAGCAACGTTGGGGAATGGTTGACAAAATAATTTTACTGTCCTTTTTTCATTCCAAACACATTTAATCACAATGGTATATGAACATAAATTCGGAGGTCTGGTTGGCAATTTTGAATTAAAATTAAACGTTCTATATATTGGTTTGAATCTGTCATGTCCAGTGAAACGGTCGTCTGTACATGAATCAATCTAGTGGTGAACTCGAAGTGAACAGTCTATCGTTAAATACATGTATATTTCACATCTTTAATACTTTATTGTTGAAATTGTTGAAATTCTTGAAATTCATAGTCATAATTTAAAAATAGGGTTGGTTACACTTTCTTTCTTTCACGTTCTTTAGCTCTAACTTACATAGACCCTATAGTTTATTCATTCATCGCATCTAACAGATGCTAAATTAATGTAACTGATCTCTGTTTTACGGTTCAGTTGTATATGTGTATAGGTTTTTTGAAGTTATAATGCGGTCAACGTACCGAGACGAGTTGGGTGAATCGTTTCTTATCCACTGAAGGACTGCCTCTGGCTGCTGGATATTCCCAATCCAAATCGAGGCCATCGAAATTAAATCGCCTGAGATATGTTATAGAGTCGGTAACGAAAGCTGCCCTGTTGGAGGAAGAGGCCACCATTTTGGTGAAACCTTCTACACCCACTCCGTATCCCCCAACAGCCAAAAGAGTTTTCAGACTAGGGTTGATTTTCTTCAGGTTATTGACTCTTGAATATCTGCAATAAAAGATGATAGGCATATCGCTACTTTAGTTTTTGAGGTCACATTTGGTACTACTGTTGTGGACCGTCTCTTTGAAAAGAAGAAATTATTTGAATGGAAGGTCCTTGATAAATGCGTGAAGCATCCACAATGCAATCATCGAAGACTTCAATTGGAAGCTCCAAGAAGATGTGACGTTGAACGTTTTGATATTTGATATGGTAAGATTGAACATGACATGGTATTGCTACTAATCCGAATTCTTTCAAAGTTTCATTTGTAATTAAGTTGAGTTAACCTGAGGAAAATACCAAATACGGCTGTGGTAAAACTTACAGTCCTCCGACAGTGGCGTCGTTCCATTCGGTTGGTGATAGTTTGTTTCCAACCAATTGGGCGAAAGCGAAAATAACATGAGTGCAGAGTTTTGGATCTATATCTTCTGGCACGAAGGTTGCGGTCCCTTGACGATATTGTGACCAGTTTGCATAGTAACAAACTACAAGTCTGCCGAAGGCTGCAATATTAGAATTAAAAAGAAAAGATTATTCATACAGCATTTTCAGGGTTGCTGATTTGACATGGGCACTTAACGTTCAGTGGTTTACCTTGTGGGTTTCTATATAGCTCTGTACTGCAGTCTATTATAGTATGCTGTGCTATATCAGATGGCCACTATAATTCCGCATATTCTATGGTATTTTACTATACTGGTATGTTTGAACCCATGTACTTTAAGATCCTCATGGTACTCATATGAACAGTCACAATCAAAGCGTGACTGAGGTACATCATTTTTAGATGACGACTCTATAACGAATATTATGGATTAAGAATACTGATCAGCGATACGGATTTGATATTTTGGAACATCATGATGTCTTGCCGGCATCATTGAAAATTGTTGACCGCTTCTCTCTTGTAGGAAACAAGCCTATGTTTATGTATACTTTTGTCTTTTTGAATTTGGTGCTAATACTGTTATATGGAAATGGAATAGGTCTTTGGATTATGGACGCGGATATTCTCTAATGGACGACGGCTGGATTATGAATGACGGACCAGACGCTTGTAATTTCATATAAGTTGACATAACTGGAATCATATGATCATGGAGATTCAAAGGGCTGTTGGACAACAAAGAAACATGGAGGCCACATCTGCAGGTTATTTTGAAGAGAAGGCATAAAATGTACAATGAAGTTAAATATTTTATCGTTGAATGTATAACTACTCACCTGTTTTCAGGTAGATTACGGAAATCACAAACAACACATTCAGTTGGTAGGCCTTCATGTCTCTGGCAAACAGAATGAGAAAGAAAACTAAATAAGCTTTCCCCTTGAAAGAACTTATTCCACGGATTGCAGAGTAGATGGGTCTATGCTGGTAATTTCCAAGTTCGTCAGTTAGAGAAAGCTCCGATTTGGCTCCTGACCGTTCTCGTTCGTTCCAAAGGCAACTCTGTCGTCTCACAATGACTTTGACTTTTAATTAAATGGTGCGGAGAATGACGAATCCGGGTGTTAGTTGATTAACATGTACTGTACCGCTGGGAATAACTAGACGCTTGATACGAATCTCTTTTAAACAGTCGAGGCAAAACAATAGAAAACGTATTTCGAATGCTAGCACGCACCTGGCTGTAATTACTGAAGATTAACTGCGTTTAAGAACAGACACATTTTATAACCTTCTATCTTTTGTTGCCCCAAACAACTTGATGACTAGAATTTGAAATTTGATTTGCGTGGCTTGTCACCTAGCCATCATATGAAGTCCTATTAATTCTCACTTCTTTCGAAATGTTTATTAACACGTTTATTAACATTGTGCATGTCCGGAAAGACATGAAAGACAGGGGTGGAATATGGGCTGGATTGGCGAGCGAAGCTCATCGCTTCTTTTGCTGTAGATTACTGTGTAATATTCGAGCAAGGTAGGGACAGTATCTACCTTTCCTGGCAGTTATTTTAAACACGAAGGAAAACAAAACACCTCCTCCAGTAAGCCGTGTCTTTTATATATTTTAATTACATTTATTGCATGGTTGACATCGCAAACAAACGCAATTAATGAAAGGAAATATTTCAACACAATGCATTCCTAACACAAAGCGTTGTACGAGGACCCGATAGATACCATATCATGAAGTGAGAACGGTAGAGTGTATACAGTGATGTCATGGGAGAAAGCGTCGCGCTTTGATGTCTTTGCCGATCAGATTTCACCATGATCAGACTTAGTAAAACTGGGATAAATGTGGCGTAAATGAGTGAAATTATTCAGAGAATGATTAAATTTCACAAAATCTTTTCATCATAAAGAAAGTTTGAATGCTTCTACACAGGGGCAATAATTCTCGGATATCATAAGCATACATATCGTACAACGATGTCACAGAAATGCTCAATCAATGATCAGCATAAAGAGGTTCTAGACAATTTGAAAATAAAATGTAATTTTTCTTATATTTCGACAAGGGTTAGAGCAAACCTTCAACATAAAAAATAAAGGATAAATTAAGGGGTTTTGAGGCTCAATTTTGCATAATCTAGGAATTTATATGATGTACTAAAATGTTTTGACCCTACTGTAATGTATAGGATTAGATAGGATTTCTATGAAAAATACCTCTATTTCGATAGAAAAAAAACTAATATTTTCTAAGAAGTTAAAATATCAGTTTCCCCAAAAGGCCTCAATACTTTTCTGAAACAATGCTGAATACGGGAATCTAATAAAAAGGAGGGGTCACCAGGCTTCTCCTAAGACAGTAGGATACCAACACGGAAAACCATGGTCATGAGGCCAGTTTACCCTGATTTCGCTAAGTCAGTTTGCCAGCGTGACTTCGTTGACGTAGTATTGCCTTAAATTCAGAAAAAAAACATTATCCAATTCGAAAATCCTTTCACAGCTGTTCTCTTAGAACCTTGTATTTTCCTTTTCCATTAAATTTCCTTTAAATTTCGCTATTTTGGTAGATGGGCAGAAACATGCCCAGTGGACGTAAAATTGAATTTGTCTGGAACCTCCTTAACTACGAATAAATTTCACCACCTTCTAGCTTTGTTTCCGAAACATGACATAATTACCGTACTAGAGTTTAATATTTTATTAGCACGGCTAATTACCTAACCTAGGAAATCTTAATAATGCTCACTCATTTTGAATTTTTTATCAACCTACATTAATCGCGAGCTGCGTGTGAAATCAGCACCATATCTAGCTGATCCATCACAAGGCATTATCGCGCAATACTCGGACGAGGTGGGAGAAGTATCGCTGTTCCTATCCGATATTTCAAACCGAAAGAAAAACAGAACACCTCTGCATAAAAGCCGTGTCTTGTATAATATAATTACAATTATTATACCTCATGTAAATTCGTAATGTTTTCATTGGTTGACAGCGTGTCACGTGTCATTCTACAAATCGTGATGTTCAGTGATGATGCAGTCATATCTTGCCTTACCGTTGAATAAATGTCATGTACCACGGCAGAGCGTTGAACATGACAAATTATTCCACGGCGACATCTGCCGGACCAAGATTTGCCTCCCACAGTGCGCGCGCCAACATATTCCCCGAAACGAAGATTGATGTGTATCTTCGTCGACCTGATGTGTATACGTCGGCCCGTTGGCGATAAAAATTAGTGAATGTGATTTGGTAATTGACTGAAGTAAATTTGGCATCTTTTGAAAGGTACGTAAGATCACCGAGAACGTTACTCATCCAAATTATGCGATTGAGTCGACAAAACAAGTCGCGATCGAACAGTCGATCTTGACACGGCGTTTTGAAATCAACAACGTCAACGGTAGCGCAGTGTTGAACACGATATGCTTATTCCACCGTACCATCCTCATTCACATGATTATAAAGTCCCCATTGTATTCAAATAGGACATTCGGTATAATAAAACAACTATTGCATGTTATAGAGTGGAACATCACGATCTGTCAGCTCTCGACAAGAGATGTACAACTCGCGCTGCGCGCTCGTTGTACATCACTTGTCTCGAGCTGACAAATCGTGATGTCCCACTCTATAACATGCAATAATTGTATATTATTTCACGCGATTGCCCGTGAAAACAAACGTAGTCATCTTGGGATAAGATGTAGTCATCGGTAGTCAAGTGACTCAGCTCAAAAATTATGACGAGCTAGACCAAAGCAACAAACTTGGCACCGCCATCACTTGAAGCATACAGAAACATATCAGAAGGGATAGCCCTTGCTCTGTGTCGTGTGAAGCCCTCTGGCCCGCAAAAGGGTATCTACTGGGAAATATTACATTTAAAAGAATAGTTAGCTTCGTGAAGCTACGAAGCTGAAACTTGCCACACTATATCTTGGTCTCATTGCTATCAGAAAATGTAACACAATCCAAGATAGCCGCTATGATGATGTCACAGTGACGTCATATTCTATATATAAGCCATTTTGTGGACTATTTTTCTGGCGGGGCCCTCGGTGGCCGAGTGGTCTAAGGCGCTTCGCTGGTGACCGCTAGCCTCACACCGCTGAACCGGCACGGGTTCGAGCCCAGCTGGTCCATGTGTGAAAGTTTGTCAGTTACTTGCCGAAGGGCAGTGGTTCTCTCCGGGTACTCCGGCTTCCTCCACCAACCAAACTGACTGTCACCATATGAGTGAAACAAACTTGAGTGTGACATTAAGCCAAATTCCCTCCCTTTCCTCCCTATTTTTCTGGCCATTTATATTTGTGCAATTTTTTTCGCTCAAACCGCCTGGGAATTACTAAATAAATATCTGATTTGATCCAAAATATTAAATATTATTGGGTACTTTTACCTAGAAAAGGGCACTAAGTTTGAAGAAATGTGACCAAAAAAAATCCAGTTACACCGTCATGTCGTCTATTATGTTTCGTAGATACCAAGAATCTAACGATTCGTGATATATGTTGTATCTCAGGTACGCTTTTATTGTACCTGTTCATGTGGCAACTTGGATGACATGACCACACGTCCCCTAGCACCGGCATAAGCGGTATTAGATACAAATCTAGAGAGCTATGATAAAAATGCTCTGACAACTCGTATCACGTCTGCTTGACACCATAGTTATCGTGGTCAAATTGGAGAGAAATCAGTTAACGTGTTGACAAGTCAAGGAACTAAATAAGGAAAGTCGGGAGGAGATGAACCAGAAGGAAAATGAGACTGAGCATTATATAACTTCGCCAGCTGCAGCTGACCTGGTCCTATAATGGAACAGTGGCTGTTTATTTACATTACAGTACGGCGCATCACGTTGGGCACACCGGTTCTCGTCGGATCACCGAAGTTAAGCAGTGTTGAGCTCGGTCAATACTTGGATGGGTGACCGGGTGCTGTACTGGCTGGGCTGATCAGTGTCCAGAATAATAGGAACTGTGGACACTCTCGTGTTCTGGCACATGTAGGCACCGTCGTGATATGACTGAAACAATGTTGAAAACGACGTTAAATCCTACTCACTCACTCACTCCTTATTTACATTACAATACAGTACATATAAAATGCACATCATCCCATAGTCGCCATGTTCTCTGACTGACCACTGACCACAGATCACTTTTATCTTGCAAATTATCTTGTGTTCATTATGAATTATGTGTTGTGCCTACATGGATTTTGGTGCAGGCAAAGTGATAAGGTATTTGACTCGGAAATTCTTGGTGGATGACGGATTTCTATTGAGTGTCAGAAATAGCGCCATCATTATATGAATGTATGTCTAATGTCTGCCATTATCTATGTGATTGCTAGGAAGTCTAGTACTGGTACGGTTTCCCAACAGTCGGAATTTGAGGTAGTGTGACTCATTGTTTAGTACATAGACGACGTGCCTTTCGGCTGACAATATTGGCCGGATATCTGGAGCAGGAGACGGGTCATTGCAACTAACAAAATCCCATCCACGAGAAATGTTTACATCGGGATAAAGCCAGATCTCAACCAAATTAAATTAACATAACCACTACACAATTCACGGGTCGGGGGTTAACGTTTACGGGAACCCGCTGATCTCAACGCCTTCATTCGAAACATGGCTGCCGATGTCTCTCAGGTCCACAGAACTCTACAAATATCACGTGATATAAAACTGTCATGTTCGACATCTTTTTATTCGCCTGGTAAAATTTGCGAAATATTTTACAATAAATCATCTTCGATGTTGTGTGTTCTGCGAAGCTATAGAGGAACTTATAGGCACTACATTAGATATGTTGTGATAGTAGTCACGATGTCAGGAGTAAATTATAACGAAGCAATTCTAAACACGAAATGCAATTTGTCAACTAAACCACACCTGTACATACTCTTTATCCTCTTAAAAACTACAGGAAAACACCACTTTCACTTAGATATATATCCTGTAGTTTAAAACCCGCCAGTTGTCTGCCAGCTGTGAGCACTTACTTAAGGATGTTCATTACCTATCGCATGCAAACAGTTGATGATAAAGCGTACTAAATAGGAAAGATAATAAAGCTGATAATAAAGTGCTACTTGTGACAGGACGTTTTAGCAAACAGATATTTTGACCGCGCGATTGTGTATACTAGCTAGTCATTTTTCGTATCAATGGCAGAATCTAACAAATAACACTGATTCCAATGGAATTTTAACCAAACTGTGTGCATCCAAGGAGGTTCCAGACAATTCGGAAAATAAATTGTCATTTTTCTTATATTTCGACAAGGGGTAGGACAGACCCTAAGCATTCAAAATAGTGGATAAAATTTAAGGGTCACCAGACATATTCGTATAAAACCCCCAGATTTTCTAAGAAGATAAGATGCCATTTTCTCCAAAATGCCTCAACAGTTTCCTGGAACAATGCTAAATCAGAAAATCTAATACAAGTTGGGGGTCACCAGACTTTTTTCCCCAAGACATTAATACGCCAACATGGCCAATCATCGTCGTGAAGAAAAATTACCCTGATTTTCGCAGTAAATTCGCCAGCGTTCCAAACGTTGCACAATATTTGCCTTGGAATTTGGAGAACATTATACAATTCCGAAATCGTTTCACGACTGTTTTTTTAAGTAACAGTTTCTTTTTTCATTCACTTTAATTTAAATATCCCTATTTTGGTACATGCGCAGAAACATTCGCTGTAGCCTTAAAATTGAATCTGTCTGGAACCTCGTTTATATGCAATCCCATTGACTCACGGTGAACATTCGATTTCTTTGCTTAAGTTTTATATCAAATGACTTTCTATCAGAATACGCCATTATACGATTCCACTATCATTACAAGTTGTCGCTTACGGTAAGTTCAATAAGAATCATAATTATTAGGCAAAAGTTGAATTCAACTTTCCATACATCTTCTTTTCAAAGACATCTGATAGATAAATACATACATTTCAAGAAAATATACTGGCGAAATTAACACAGAAGTGGAGCAAATCAAGAGGGGGCGGTGGTCGGAACTGCCAGGGGGGTGCCCTAGTTTGGGACATGGCAATCCACGAACTTATTGTGATTTGCAGTGATGTTCAGGTGACATTCTTGTCCTGCTAACATTTCAATTCACATCTCACAGTCGCAGCGTCTATCCGGCAGATTTCCACAGACATGATCGCTGCTCTACGATTCATGTATCTGATTTCGCGCAAGCCGTATCTAGAACCTTATGATAACACCGTAGTCACAATGCTTTCTGAATACCAGGATGTAGGGCCATACGATTTCTTATCAGAAGACGCTGTTCTATGTTTCCACCATCATGTCATGTTATCGTTACTATTTATCTGTCTATGGTGACATTCTGGTGGTGGCCCCTGACCCCGGGGTTGGCCCTATGTATACAACCAGTTAAATTAAATTACATGGATGTCAGTAGCATGGAAAAATTTTAAAAGCATAAACAGGGACCTAAACGAACTACATATTGAAAGAAATCAAATTCGTAGCATATTGTAGAGATATGCATGCGACTCAATTCCATAAAACATATGCTCACGTGTTTTCAGTAACCAGATACCTATAAGGAGTCGTTTTCTTCAAGATGTGCATAATATTAGCAACAATATTTCATGTATCCAATTCAACATCTGTCTGTAAACTATAACAGTAGTTTATTGTCAAAATACATGTAGTCATATGAAATAGGTCGTAAACAAGGTCCAAACAATAATCGCAAACAGGTTAATGCTTCTTCTGTATCAGTATTATGGCTTACCACAGAAAGTGAGTCCGTGGTCCTCAAGTTACATCATCGCTCTGAAATACTTGTATCTAATATCGCTCATACCATTTAAGACGTCAACATGAACAGCTCGAAATTAAGCGTGCCTGGGATACCAAATCACAGAGATCTCTTTATATTTTTAGAAATATGCAGTCAGTATATTTGTCTGTGGGGTCATATGACTTCTTTCAGTGCGCCGGCATCGTCTTTCACCACCCTTTTAATGTTGGGTTTAACTGAAATTATTCGAATATTTGTCTATATTTAATTTATTTCAGTGTACTTAAATGCATCTCTGTCAAGATGACCTGTTTCTTTACACACGGTCAGTGTGAACTTTTTGTCGTTCTCTAAACAAAAAAAATAATGTTTGTCGCGCGCTTATTGCGGCCTATTTGATGTCAGGTAATTGGACAATGGGGCAGCTCACCTGAACTTAGTCCAGCTAAATGAAATTTCACACCATCATTCCTTTTCATTATCTTACGCTTTTTTCTCCTGGCAATACCTCTCGCGGACAAACAACGTCCCAATTTTCCATGGAATTTTGCATAAAAATAAAGAATTCCTTATGTTATTGTGCATTATTGTCTGAACTTGCATAGACAAACAATAAGTATAATCAAGTCGTCCCTCCATGTTTGCGACCGAAATTAACCCAGTAAAAATTGTGTAAACAGATGGTATATAAATTAAATCGCGGATAGATAGCTCGTCCTTCTTGCTTAATTTTACAACAGAACCTCCCTCTGTTAATTTTTAGCGTGTCCACTTTGAGAGAGAGTTGGGTTATCCCTAGCTCCTCTTTAGATTGCGTCAAAAAATTTAATAGAAGTTGAAGTTTTGTAATTTTCAAGTTGGGAATTCAAAACTTGCTTGAATTTTCTACTGCATTGCTTTGTGAGATATCGAATGTAGTTAGGAGACATACTTATCATTTATCAAAGCAGAATTATCTTTCCAACTCCAACAAAAGTGGGACATCTCAGACCAGGAAGTTAAAATCCCGACCGTTTTATCTTAACAAAAAGCGTAAGGAATAACTTGCTCTGTCAAACGATCTTAGAGCATGAAGGTAAGTTTACTTTCATTTTCCTGTATTTTATTACATTTATGCTTATATTATTAAAGAGAGAATTAGCTTTAGTATCTCTCTTGTTATATAAACATGTTGCGTAAAGCTTAAGTTTTAAGGCAGAAATGTCAAGTTAGAGATTGTGTATGAGCCAAAGTACAACAGCTGGTCTTTTGTCGAGATGATCATGCATTAATATATACTGAATATCTAACAAGAAAGTACGTTATTTGAGTATATAAGGATTTTTGTCTGAATAAAGTTGTTCTATACATGCTGACCAGACATTTTATGGATTTCCGAAAAGGCATGAATTCGAGCAATGGAATGTCATTTTAGTCTTTGATCACAAAAAATAGATTAATTTGAACTCAATTGAATCAGTTACTTATAATTTAAAACCTGAGACTCAGTTCTTCAGCCCGAACTATGTTGAGTATGTAAGCCAAATTTCACAACTTCCTATTATCCATTAACGACTGAGACGATTTGTCTTCTACATAATCTCATTAACTTAATTATAAATTTGATGACTCTGTTCCGCCATAACATGCGCAATTTTAGAACTCCCTATTGAACCACATGAAAATTAGCAGAGATAGATTGCAAACACCGCGCGAAAACATTGAAGGTGGTAATAATAGCTGAAAGTCCAACAGAGTATTAAACATTTAATCCAGTATGCTGCCGATGACTTATTGGGTGCTCTTGCACAAGCACTTACTTTTTGACGGCCTAAATGTATAATAAGCAAAAGATTAGTCACAAAAATATCCTCATTCGCATTATTTGGACCTAAGAAATATGTCACATAATTAACTTGAGACGAAGGTTAGTTGATTGATTTGGTCACTTGATTCAAAAATATAATTTATTATGCGCAAACATGGAGATAACAGTCTCTGGCATGTTGAGCAAATGTAAACTTGTACATAATAGTGCTTTATTCTATTCCCAAGAAAGGGAAGTAAACTCGGGTAGGAAAAAGTGAAATATTTCCTAGGAACCGGTATTATTATTTGGTCCAAATTGCACTAAATTCTCGATCAGTATAGTTTAAGTCCAACACTGACAAGATGACCAGTCGCGTTTCACAGTCAGTGCCAACTCTGTGTCGTTCTCTATACGACAGTGGAAATTTAATAAGTTCATGTGTTCCAATTGGTCCTATTTGCCACACATATCTTTGTTATTGATGAGAGATTCATATTTAACGTTTTCATTTCCGTAGGTGGTACTGGTGATTGCAGCATTACTCCCCCTTATCTGGGGTGCAGGTAAGCATGTTAGTACTCAATCTAACCAAATTATGCTGCAAATTCGGCTAAAATCCCGATAGTGAATGTAGCTAAGAGCGAAATCATTTATTCTTTGGTTAATTATCTTTGTATAAGCGAAAGAGCTGTATAGGTCAACCAGTATTTCGAATTGTTGAATTCGTTCTCAATCCGGTGTGGAGGCTAAGAATGTCCGGTAACTAAGAGTGTCCGGCCCCTATCTTCTAACCCAGCTAGGACATTTTTCTCTACATTGAGGACAAATGTCCGTCCTTGGTTACAATAGAAAAGGATATGAAAAAGGGGCACTAATCACCAGAACATTCTTATCCACCACACCAGTATAAATTGTGACGACGCGGCACGTAACATATTCAACTATTATACCTAACCACGTATTAGTCAAACACGTTTCCTGTCTTCGGTGCATCTGTATAGGTTGCACTGGGTGTATGTGTAGTTCTTCAGATGAGGTAGACTATTTGAATTGGTTTTGGTGTTCTATGAGTTTTTAGAGTACACTAGTAGGCTAAATCTGCTCTACTTCCCAGTAATACCTCTTCATGTGTATGTTATTTTGTTTTTGTGACTCCTAGATGCAGCTTACAAGAGAGTATGCTATTACACCAACTGGGCACAGTATAGGAATTCACCGGCCAAGTACTTCCCTGAGAATGTAGATCCACACTTATGCACCCATGTTATCTACGCCTTCGCCAACATGCAAAATAACCAACTGAAAGCTTTCGAATGGAACGACGAATCAGAGACTTGGCAAAAGGGAATGTATGTATGAGAAAAACATATTTTGCCATATTGACAGCACAGTTGGTTGACCGAATGTAAATGTAAGATAATGTATGATTTACCACAGCAAGCTGAAAACGCAAGCTTGTGTATTTGGCATGTTATATTCAAAAGAAGAAGAAAAAATATTTGTAACAGCTGGTTGAATTGAACCATGCTCTTATTCCTCATGTCTCCGACGGTGGCAGTGTATGTTGATACAAATATACAACTATCTTGTTCGCAGGTATGAAAGGTTCAATGACTTGAAAAAAATAAACCCAGCATTGAAAACTCTCTTGGCGGTCGGTGGCTGGAATATGGGCTCTGCCAAATTTACAGAAATGGTCCAATCTGCTTCAACAAGACAACGTTTTGTTACTACAACCATCGAGTTCTTAAGACAGAGGAATTTCGACGGATTAGACCTGGATTGGGAATATCCGGGATCAAGAGGGAGTCCATCAAGTGACAAACCACTCTACGTCAACTTTCTACGGGTAAGTCAATCACCCGCCTTCTCCGTATCCACCAGTATTGTATTAGGTCAGCTATCATTATTGTTCAATTTATCATGTTTGTCTTATCTTAGAATAAAAAAATAGACTACAATATGATTTTGTGAAAACGATAGGAGGGACTCATTGGGTGCATTGGGACTGGTTCCAATATTTTATCATGAGAATTTCAGTGGATCATTATCGTCATTAAAAGCGAGCTACCATAGTAAACCCTTGAGTTCCACTGATAAGAGAGAGAGAGAGAAATAAAGTTTAACGTCCAGCAATATTTCAGCTATATAGCGACGATCAAACAAGTATTCCAACAAAAACAAGTCAACAATCCAGAAATCCAGAAGTAATCAACACAACACGCCAAAAACATGTACATAAATTAAAACTTATACAACAAACCGATTTTTCTTAAATAACCTAAAAATATCTTCTAAAGTAGCTGCTTGATAAAAAGAATCTCTTACAATCTTAAAATCTATACAGTCGACCAGAATATGTTTCACTGTGAGTTTTTCGTGGTATGGAATTATACACCTTGCGGCTGGTTGCTTTTTTAGTAAATGTTCTTGAGTTAATCGGGTATGCTCGATTCTACATCGCCTGATCATGGCTTGATCGAAACGTTTCTGGCTGCTCTAGTTTGATCGTTATTCAGCAGTGCAGTTGTTAGTTTTAAACTGGCTGGAGGGTGGGGGGGAGTAGAGTGTTTTGTTGAACGTTTAAACTATAGGTTATTCATATTTCCGGTAAGATAGATCATGCCTTATAAACATGATGAACTGGGCTATTCATTCGCAGTGTGTTCGTTGGAAAATAAGTTTATACGTTCAAAGTTTGATATTCTTTTGAAAGTTCGATCATTCATTTAAAGTTTGGTTGTTCGTTTGCAGTAAGGGACCTATCAAAATTTATCGAAGGGGGGGGGGGCGGTTCATTGAAAAATATAGCTAAAAAAGTGACAACCCCCCCTCAAGTGATCTTTAACAAAGTTATTGCCCCCTCCCGCTCGGGGTCCTAAAAAAAGTTCTGACCAACCCCCCATCGCACTGAGACCTTCAAAAAACTCCGCAACTGAGAAGCAATTTCACAGAAGTCAGTACAGTTGTATATATTTAATAGTATATTATTTGAACAAAAAGAAACAAACAAACAGGAGGTTGTACCGTAAATAGTGCATTGACTCATCATTCCTTTGAATATTAGTTAGCTTGGAGCCTTCCAGTAATTCAAAGCATGCAAATGACAGGTACAGGTATTTGTACACTGGACATATCATAATCATGACCAAAAAAATTCAACTTGAAGCAATCTCACCAAATTCAGTGTAACTGTGTGTAATCATAATACCGATACGTTTGTTTCTAACTAATAAAGTGGGAACATGAACAGTGCACAGAGAACCCCTCGGACTTGGAGGTAACTGAGGGCCCTGGTAGATGAAGAAACGTTTGATGGCAACAATCAATTGGTGACAAATTGAAAGCTTAACCTAGCTGAGAACATGCATATGCGATACAAGTTGGGTTCTTCGGTATATATGATGGCAGTACCAAGTTACCTAGTTTGACCACTAGTTGGCCTTGAGACCCCCACTCCAAAAAGAAAAAAGGTAATGAACAGATGTACGTATGATGACAATACCTCCAACAACGCTTGAGGCACCCAAAAAAATGTCCTCCCTCCATTAAGTTGGCAAAAAAAGTAACCACCACTCTGATTGGACCAGTAAGACAAATAAGCACCTCCCCCCCTCCACCTCACGAACCACAAGAAAAAACTGCTTGCCCTCCCCATGAAATGCACCAGCCCCCTCCGATAAATTTTGAATAGTCCCTTACTATTCTTGACATAGCCGCTCCTAGTCTTGGTTGCTTCGGTTGAACAAAATAAAACAGTCAGTTCAAACGAACTTCAATACATGCTAACTGTTTTAACTTAAGTATAAAAACAACATAATTGTAATTTCTCAAATTCTTGTTGTTCATTAGGTAGATAAATTAGATATTTTCGTCTTACGGGTAAATGGTCTTATTCATGTGAAAAATGCGAGGACTTTAATTAACACCAAGAAACCACATTGTAAACACCTGTCAAACAAGGCAATTCTAATTTTCTCAAATTCATTATGGCATATTGACAGCAAAATATGTTGATTACAAGCGTCTAGCCCGTCATCCATAATTCAGCCGTCGTCCATTAGAGAATATCCGCGTCCATAATCCAAAGACCTATTCCATATTCCATATAACAGTATTAGCACCAAATTCAAAAAGACAATCATTGCATGCATAAACATAGGCTTGTTTCCTGCAAGAGAGAAGCGGTCAACAGTTTTCAATGATGCCGGCATGACATCATGATGTTCCAAAAATATCAAATCCGTATCGCTGATCAGTATTCTTAATCCATAATATTCGTTGTAAAGTCGCCATCTAAAGAATGATGTATCTCAGTCACGCTTTGATTGTGACTGTTCATATGAGCACCATGAGGATCTTGAAGTACATGGGTTCATACGGCCCCTAGCCCCGGGTTAAGCGGAATTAGACACAAGTTACGAAACGTAGCGCCATAGATCTTGCACGCTATGTTCGTATTTTGCTATCAGCATGCGATATCTATCGCCAAATTTGAGAAACTTTGAGTGAAGGCGCTTGGTGGAATAGCCCTGTTTTATAAGTTTCTGTAACAATGTTTTGTGACGTTGATTAAAATCATCACATTTAACACAGGATCTAGCAAATGCTACTAAGCGAGATATGTATACGCTATATGCAGGTCCCACTGGAATATTACTATCCAGAAAGGGATAGTTTACGATGTCGAAATTGTAATCATCTCTTTTGTCATAAAGTCGACGAGAGAGAATGCCCGCTTCATTTTTATAGAGATATAGATCTAAATATGATGTGCCTGTAGGGCTGTCTGTAGTTTCCTTCAAATCACTGCGTCATTTATATAGCGATTATCCACAGCGAGAAGATCGTCTATATAGCGTTTGGTGAATGATACGGAACGGGCTTTGAATGGATCGGTTTTTGAAAGCGCCTGCATATAGTCATATTCATAAGAGAACAGATACAGGTCAGCCAACAGGGGTGCACAATTAGTACCCACTGGAATACCTATATGCTGCTGATATATTGTGCTGCCAAATTTCACATAGATATTTTTAATGAGAAATTCAAGCAACTCTATAAACAAAGAAACATCCCATGAATGATATCTCTTGTATGTAGTAAAGCTAAAGAATGCTTTTTGGCTTCCGACATTAATATATCTACGATCAGTTTTCTTGAACACAGATACTATTAATGAACTTAGACGGTCAATAAGGCCCTGATGAGGGATTGTAGTATAGAGAGTCGAGAAATCCCATGTGGATACATGTCTGTACGGTATGTGACCTTTAGCATCAAGCTCTTCCGTAAGACATTTTGAGTTTTTCAATATCCACATACATTCAACGCCAGAGTTCTTCGAAATAGTGGCGCAATACCTTTCCCAAAATGCTTTTACCTCCTGAAGGGCCCTCGTCAATAGGGTTGAAAGAAGCTTGGTAGTGCAGCTTCTAGAACCAGCTATGAATCTAGCTTTGTATGGTGATTTATGCATTTTGGGAGTCCAGTATAGTTTTGGTATGTCGTTATGATTGGTTGGCAGACAAATACCTCTTTCCCTGTGAAACTTTTCGTGATTGTTAAATAAATCTTCCAGAGTAAATGCAGTTTGGGAGTAAGTAGACGTATTTGATGAAGATATGTCTACACTCAATTCTTTAACCAGCATCTGGTAATAGTAATATTTACATATGAATATTATATTATTCGGAGCTTTGTCTGCTGGGACTATGACGAATTTACTCTGGAGATTTGCTAGACCTTCTTGCGAATTGAGGTTTCTCAGTACTTGTTTTGCTTGAGGAAGAGTACTTCTGTCAATATGGCGGATTGTTTCAACGACCTTGCTCTTGGTGAGTTCCAGCCAATCAGCGAGTACTGTAGGTTCAACTTTTTCTCGCTTAGACCAATCAATAACGTACTGTTCCAATGCAGACATGACTATTTTCTGGTCGTCCTTCAGATTTATTCTTCTTGGCTCTCTATATTTAGGTCCTTTCATCAGGAGTAATTTCAGATCCTCATCACTCACCACATCAAGGTCACCAGTCACAATATGTTTGCATGGTGTATAGATAAAGTTCGACGATTCACAATCACAACTATAGCCTCCCGACGTGTATAAGTTCCAGTCAAACTCATTGACAGCATTGGAGTAATTGAATATTTTGGTGGCTATAGATTTAGTATACTTATATGAAATGCAAGGAGGTTCTGTGAACTTAAAATAGTTTGGCACAGCGTTGTACCTCTGGATCATTCAGGATTCGAGGTAAATTAATGATGTCCAGTCCTTTATCTAAGTAGTTGAGTTTCAAGAAAAGCCGATCTTGAGATGTTTCGATTATGTTCACTGGACGATACAACCGAAAATACGCTATATCTTGACATACTTTACTGATTTTTGGTGGTATTATATTTCCTGAAGACGCAGATTGTTGTATATCTCTGGCGTACAAGATCTCTGACGATACGGCTCGTATGTCTTTTTACGGGCAACCTTGGGGGTGAACGACATGTGTGTTCAAATCAAGAGTCGTGCAACATTTAAAGCGTGGCTGAGATATCCCCTACTCTAGAAATTAGTTTGGATTAAAGAATATTTGTAAGTATTTTGCGAAAATAAACAGTTTTTGTTTCATTTTATTCCTGCTTCGAATTTGATGAACGTATAATATATATCGATTATTGACGCGGAACTTAATTCTGGTCGACGGCTTAATAATGAATTTCGGATATGCCACTTATACTCGATTGTTTCCGGTAACGTCCTAAAGACGACCTAATATGCTATGGATGACTGATGGATATTGCACTTGACGAATTGATACCTCAATAATAATTTTCAAACTTTAGAATGTATATCAATCTCGCCATGATTGTGTACATGGAGGGTTGATAACATAATATCTCAAAAAGCAGTGTGAAGACGAACAGAAACAAACGCTCGAACACAAGCGTCAGCCGCTCTGACATTCAGCAGATATCTAACACCCACCAAGCCAGAATATTTGTATTAACCGAGCTAACCAAATAGCGGTCAAACGAAATCACACAACAACAAAAACATCAATACGTTTTTACTACCGCGTTCGTTCATCTCGTCAGCTCATATTGACCCACAGTATTTCAATATCCCCGTCATCCAAAATATATACTGCATTCTTCGAAAACCTATCGATGACCGACTTTAAACAGGTCAGTTATAGCCTCGACCTTCTAAACGAAAATTCAGCATTCTAACCACTACGATGCTCCCATCTGCCAAAAATGAATTAAACGAGGAACGCAAGTCATAGCTTTAATATATTCTGCCGTTGAACAACTTACAGATTACGTACGCCACATGTTCAATGGCTCGACTTGGCCCAGTCAATGAGCAGTTAATCCAGAGGGTACGCCATCAGATTTTGTTGAATTGTCATGAAACTTGGTCAAGACAGAATTAGGGTCTTCGTGGTTAGACTAAAATAAATAAGCTAAAAAGGGCATATGATATCCACTTGGGCCGGGGTTTTTTGTCACAAGGTTGTGGAACTTTTGTCAGGATTGCTATGGGTGTGGGAAAAGTGACTTGAAAGAAAACTAATTTAATAAAGATACTAATCATTTTGCTGGCGAGTTGATAAGCTATAGTATCTGTCGGGAAGTGTGATTTAAACATCGAGAGAAATTCGAGAAAAAAATAAAATAAATAAAAACCATTTGACGCCCAGTTGGGCCCGGAACATGAAATATACATTTTCATATTGTAACACGGTGCGAGTTTATCTTTCGTCATTCAAAGATGTCAAGGATGTTATCAGAGGCGGATCGGTTTGGGGAGCTCCCTGTCCGAAGGGCGGATTTTACACAAATTACAATTACATCACCAAAGGACACACTATCACAAGGAATTTTCTGAATCCGAAGAAATGTGTTTAACTCATTCTATTTTTAGGAGTTATATGATGCCTTCGTTGAAGAGGGTATGAGAACGGGGAGACCTCGTCTTTTGCTGACAGCCGCTGTCCCCGCCGGAAAAAGCACGATTGATTCAGGATATGACATCCCCGCAGTCTCAAGGTTATTATTACTTATTTTGTGTATGTATAAGTGAGATGTGGAGTTATTTTGCACAAATTTCGTTGTTATCTGGCATCAGACTAATCATGTATTCCCTAACACTACTTGATATTCTTGAAAGGCAAACTCACCCCTATTTACAAGAGAAGCTATCAACGATTATGACAGAAACACATCGTGATATCCTCTTCGCAAATTCCTGACCACTGACAAGTATTCGTCCGTCCATATGAATCCCCGAGTCGTTGCCTAGAGTACAATATATCGCAATATCACGCTGTGATTGTAACTGTTCATTTGGAGTTAGACACATGGCGTTCAAACGGCCCCTAGCCCCTTATAGTAATGACAATAAAAACTAGGAGAAAAGTAGCTCTTTGCCCAGCTTTCTACAAAATCTTGGCTCCATCTGTTACTGTAAGCAGCCAGCAAGACCAATTATATAGACCCAAATTTTTTGCGATTTTGTTTCCATGTAAAACCATGTTTGGTTGGTTCGATATTCCGTTTCGCATATGTAGAAGAAGTATCCAAACGTCGCAAATCGTTACTTTGATATATATATATATATATATTCAGATACCTCGATTTCATTAATCTGATGACGTACGACTTACATGGGACATGGGAGGATCACACCGGGAACAACAGTCCCCTGTTCAAGCGAAGTGACGAAACAGGCGACGACGTATATCTCAATTTGGTGAGTTTTCATTGGCAGCCATGCCAAACGAACTAACAAATGATTGAATTTCTTCTCCCTCTTTCTTTATCATTTATAAACGTTGAGAATTTTGGGATTTATCCAAAGTGCAGGATACTAGTGCAGGAAATCTTGACCGCAGAATATAGCAATAAGACATTATAATAGACCGGGCATGATTCGACGATACATCATCGCCAGTAAAGTTTCAAACGTGGCAAATCGCGGAGTTAAATCGACTAATAGTTTCGATCTTCATTTACTAGATATCAGTTAAATCTTCATACTTATGATTCGTCTCTTTCCTGTTGAAGGATTGGGCAGCCCAGTACTGGGTCAGTAAAGGCGCACCCAGAGATAAACTGATAATCGGCATGCCTACGTATGGTCATGCTTTCACCCTGAAGGATCAGTCTTCGATCCAGCCCGGACACGGTAAAGCCTCCGCCGGACAAGCTGGCACATATACAAGAGAAGCTGGCTTTTTAGCATATTATGAGGTGAGGGGTAACCAATTGATAATTGGCAACAACGGATGTAATGCGAATATCGCCGTTTAAGAAAGTCAATTTATTGGATTTGATCATTTTAATGCAAACGTAGTTACTGCCAAAACCTGTACCAAATATTACTAGGTCTATTTCTTCTAAAGTTAATTGTTGGTGTTCGCATATGACAAGGTTCGACTTGGCGATCTGTGACTCGTCGCCACATAAGGAGATCGCTCCGCTGAGAGAGGGAGGGAGGTTTTATGCAATTCAACGTTGACGAATCCAATTACTCATCAGTGAGTTTTGCATCAGGATGAACATTTGCGTTGAGAAGAGCATCTGTGACAAGATGTCAGTAATTAACTTTAAACGATATTCTTCCTGCACTAAATCACCCAATGTTCACTACATGTAACTATCTGTAACTCCGTCCACCTTTAGATTTGCCAAATGCTGGAAACTGGCGGAACACGTTATTGGGACAACGAGCAAATGGTGCCGTATGTTGTAAAAGGAAACCAGTGGGTAGGGTATGACGACCCCCAAAGTCTGCAAATCAAGGTGTGTCAATAATTGCAAAAAAAGAAAGATTGGAAAGAATATCAAGTTGGATGATTTCTAAGATAGCCAAGCCAGTGGCTCACGTGAAGCTGAAATTTCGTACTTGGATTAACAAATAGGCAGGATTGGGGATATATCCGCCATTTGTCACGACATGTCATGCCGTGGTGGAAGTAATTAGTAACTAAGTCATGAAATTAGTTATCCTCTGGTACTATGAAGGAAAACATGATGGATTGTACGTGTATTTCCGTAATGCGACCATTGTGGTTGTGGGGGAGATTCGAAGAAATCATTTACCATTGTTACAATATGTTAGTCCAAAACGGTTACTCCACTTTATCTTCTTGAGCTATCCTATAATCCGTCTTCCATGTTATTTGTAGGTGGACTACGTCAAGAAGAACAATTTCGGCGGAATAATGGTCTGGGCCTTGACGCTGGATGATTTTAATGGGATGTGCCCGGGAGGACAGAAATATCCTCTTTTGACAGCAATTAATCAAGCTCTAGGAAGTAGTACTCCAGTCGTCTTGTGAGTCTGGATCAAACTGGGTGGTTCTGTTTGTATCTAACCCTTTAAAACATAGGTATCTGGTCAGACATGCGTTAGGCTGTCGTCATCCATAAATGATTACAGCATTCATGATCGTAATTACAGCCTCCATGGTCGTAAATACCGCTTCCACGCCTTGGTTGGTGGAAATGTCAGTAAATCCATCAGTTTGAATTAAACATATAAATCACGATAATAAAAATGTGTCCTTAATTCCTTAGGGTTAATTCCTTGTGCGATTCGAACTCGCACCATCAGAATCTGGTACAAATTTCCAGCAGTAAATGCAAGCGCCCTAAACCAGACGGACACCTCAGCTTCCACGTGAAAAATGTCGGAGAGCGAAGTCTAGAGTATCTGAATAGCTGGTGATTTGGTGCTGAACGCTGAGGGCGCGGGTTCGAGTGTAGCACGGGTCTAAACATTCCAGCACAATTATTTGTGCTTTACCAAAAAAGTGTTACCTACTTATTAAATGGCCTTATTATATAAATATAAGTATGGTTCGTTTGGTTCTTGTAGGCCCACGCAAGCACCTGTTTTCACCACTAGGCCAACGGCGCCACCAGTGGTCACGACTAGGTACCCAACTAAAGGTAAATATGGGCAACTAAATAACGAACTAGTCAAGATTGGAGACAATCCAACCCGTCCCTTCAACCAACATATCGCGAGTTTATTAACGCTTTATGTATAAGTTTCATCAAGAGGCCTGATTTGTACTCTAATGACACTGATAGATTAGTTGCAGAAGTATAATTGACTTATTCTGGGTGTATCTGACTGATGGATGAATGGATTAGGCCCACTGTTGCCTAATGGTTGAATCCCAACGCCTCCTCGACCTAGCTACAACATTGCCATGTACATATGTAAGCATTCATAATTCGATTTTACTGAACCTTCTAAACTACAATCTCCCTTCTCATTGTAGTGGAAAAAAGGTATAAATAAACATGTCAATCAAATGCATATTTTAGGTGATAGCGTTTCTACAACTATGATACTATTCCACTCACAAGCATCAGCAATATCGCAGCTTTCCACCAGATATTGCACCAAACATCATATCCCTCTTCTGACACTACAGTGAATATCCCTTTTCAATTTTACTCAAGAATTCTGCATTCCCAGAATCACTGTTTAACCCGAGGTAAAAATTTAGGACCTTCACCTGCAAGTAACATTTTTCATTATCTTTCTCAGTACCGACCCAAGGGCCAACGCATTCTCCGTCTTCACCCTTCACGTGTGCGGGTAAGATCACTGGGTTCTACGCCGATTCCCGAAGCTGTGCTGCCTATTATATTTGCGCTTCAAATCTGATGTTTTCTATGATATGCGAATCTGACAAACTGTTTGATGATGTCCAGAAGCTCTGTTTCTACGCACATCGAGTGAACTGCAACGACAGACCTATAAACTACAACGTTATAACCTCGACCCCAATCCGGGCGATTCAGACAACAGTTAAACGGACAACCCATCCCACACAACCCGTGGTTGATCGTAACGACAATAAAGGTATGTCTGACAGAGTTGTCTTCTATTAAGCTTGTCTTAGCATGACACAATAATTGGAGAATTAACGATTGTTTTTACGGGTGGGTAATACCCATCATGTATGAAATTGTATAATAAATGCAGAAGTACATTGCGCAGTGTTGATTCGCAGATGACTGCAAAACACAAATTGCAAACTAAGCACGCTAATTTTTAAAATGCTAAGCCAAATCTGAATTCGAAAATTTCTAGTGTGAATGAAAAACATCACAACAGCCTACCATTGGAAACCACAGTATAGACAAACCCTGTGTTCATTATTTTGTTGAAATCCACATGAACATATCGCCATGTCAACAAATCTCGAAAATATTTTTCCACATTTTCCTTTCTTTGATTTGCCAGGGACATCTCAATTCTGTGAAGACAAAGCTAATGGAATATACAAAAATCTCGCAAATTGTCGACAATTCTACCTGTGTGCTGGGCAACTGACAGTCCACAGGAACTGCCCTCCCGGGACTGCATGGGACGACACCATTAGAGCGTGTAACTTCAGATATCTGGTTCCTGGATGCTAGACCGTAAGGACATGTATATTTATTTACAAATTAAAAACACTTGCTTGGAGTGGTCATTGTCGTTTTTTTTATCCCTTTGTATTATTCAACAAAATGAAAATCTGAAATATTGGCTTTCAATCGTATAAGAATCCTGGTCGCATGTTCACGCTTTGTGACACCCAGAGGTCAAACTATTCGACCATGTGTAGACGCCCATCTCGCCATTCATGAAAGAGTCGCAGTAGAATATATTTTCAATTACAAGCGTCTCGTCCGTCATTCATAATTCAGCCGTCGTCCATTAAAGAATATCCGCGTCCAGAATCCAAGATCTATTCCATATTCCATATGACAGTATTAACACCAAATTCAAAAAAGACAGTCATAGTATACATAAACATCGGCTAGTTTCCTGCGAGAAGCGGTCAACAGTTTCCAATGATGCGGGCAAGACATCATGATGTTCCAAAAATATCAAATCCGTATCGCTGATCAGTATTATTTATCAATAATATTCGGTGTAAAGTCATCTAGAGAATGATGTATCTCATTCCCGCTTTGATTGTGAATGTCCATATGAGCACCATGAGGATCTTGAAGTAGATGGATTCATACGGCTCCAAGACCTAATTTCCTAGCACACACATGTGATCATTTCGAATATCAAGGTCCGAATACATAATCGGAAGAAGTTTCTCTAACATCAACTGTAAAAGTTGATTTATTTAAGGAGAGGAGACGAAGGAGGGATTTGTATCTCTGCCATTGACGCCAGTAGCGCAGCAGTGTGTTCCTATCGTTAAATCTGTATCATAGATGACCGTCGTCCACTGACCATGCGCAAAATCAAACACATCAGCATACCTAGCTTTGTCTCATTGACACGAAGGGTTGAGCCCCAATGTTTCACTATTAGGGTGTTTGGGGAGTATAACAAATTATTTAAAAAATATCAATTCGTAACAAAACATTAACTCACCACCAGTTTGATTCAGACCAAGATAAAGTATAACAAACAATACTATCATACGTTGGAGAAATGTATTTCAAAACTATATCATCGAGGGAAGAATAACTATACCGATATAAGACATTCGTGAAGATACAGATTAGAAATCAGAATAGGAGCAATGATGAGGCTTATGCTAACCGGAATACAAGATGAAGAAATGTTTACATAACTGAGATGAACGTTACGGTAAATCGCGTTAAAGATTTTAATTAATGTAAACATATATCTTGCCAAACCGATATGTTTTCTTCAATGGGACATTATAGTAGCCTGACGGGACATTGCATCACACACCATATCCCACTTCTAACACCAAATGTTCTAAAACGTTTTCTCCAACCCTACTTGATCATTATGAATCAAATGTATCAGCCCTATCAGCTCAATAATGCTGTCTATCTACAATCATCAGATAACCTAAATTCGGTGTATACACATTTTACTGTTCTAATCTTTCCCAGCACTGACTCATTGGTTACGATTTCTATACATAGATCCCAGAAACTGTGTTGCCTATATTATCGTATTAAAATTTATGTTTTCCGTGGTATATGCTGCTCAACATATTGACGATGTTCATATGCTGTGTGTGTACGCAGATCGTGTAGATCTACAACCTAAAACGTAATATTTAGACATTAGATCCAGAGACAAACACTAATAACTAAAACGTGATTGCCATAACGAATTAAGCGCAACATTAAACGGATGATGGAAAACGATGCCGGCGTACTGTCAAGAAGTCATATGACCCCACAGGCAAATACACTGACTGCAGATTTCTAAAAACATCACAAGAACCAAAAGTGATCCCTGCGATGTTTTGTATCCCAGCCACGCTTAATGAGGACATATTGAATGAGATGACCACACGGTCCCTAGCACCAGCTTGAGCGGTATTAGATACGAATATTCAGAAAGATGATATCATAGCCCTAGTAAGTTATTTGTTGGAAAATGATCAACTAAAACAACTAAACTGAAAACCGAAACGAAATGTAAGCCGATTCGACAATTGAGCGAAAATCTCTACATAAATCGGAAAATTGGAGGACAATTGCTTCGTCGGTACGAAAAGAAACCGCCAAACATGTGGGACATATCGACGCAGAGGCAGGACCAAATAAGCGTTGAGCGACGAGGTTATACAGTTATTTCATCATGGCAACAGCTGGCAAATATTTTTTCTCAATGAATTTCTCTGTTGTTGGAAATGTTTCGCTCATGCCTACATTATAAAAGTTTAGCCCGAGTTTAATATATTTTATTATCAATTAGACCTCCAATAAATTCCTCGTATTTTCATTGGAGAAGATCCTATCACGTGTCCTTTTCAATCGTGATGTCCCATAATGTTGGTTGTCTTGCGGTCCAGCTGAATATAGCAATGTTTCACGGCATAGCGTTGAATATAAGAAATGTCCCACGCAGATGTGCCACGCTGAATCAAGAGTTGTCTCCTATTGCGAAAGTATTTCTCAGAAGAGAAAGCCACAACCTCAGTGTGGTATAATAACCCAGTCCACAGTCCGATTTTCGGACAGGATTCCAACCCGAGCGCACACCTCTGGAAGTGACTTTCACTACATTTGAAGGAAACTACAGATTGCCTTAACGGCATATCATATTTAGACCTGTATCTCCATAGAAATGAAGCTGGTCTTCTCTCTCGTCGACTATACGACAAAAGAGATTATTACGATTATCAGAGATAATTGTGACATCGTAATCCATCCCTTTCTGGAGAGCAATATTTCAGTGGGAACTGCATGCGTATGGCGTATACATATCTCACCTAGTAGCATTTCCTAGATTCTGTGTGAAATGTGACGATTTTAATCAACGTGACAAAACATTATTGCAGAAACTTACAAAACAGGGCCACCAAGCGCTTTCACTCAAAGTTTCTCAAATTTGGCGATACACTAGTGTAGCATGCAAGATTTATGGTGTTACGTTTCACAACTTGTGTCTAAATGGATGGATTAAGAATACTGGTCAGCGATACGGATTTTATATTTTTGGAACATCATGATGTCCTGCCGGCATCATTGAAATGAGTGATGTCAAGTGATGTTATTAAATTGAACGCAACATTAAAAGGGTGGTGGAAAACGATGCCTGCGAACTGACGAGAAGTCATATGACCCAACAGACAAGTATACTGACTGCATATTCATCTGTTGGAATGATGAACTATGCGATCGCCAGATAGTAAAATACGGCCAAAACGAGGCAGTATTCATGGAATGCAAGTTCGTATTCAGAACAAATACATGTGCGTTCCGACGCCGACCAAGCGCTTCATTCTCCACCATGTTCAGAAGTCACAAAACTACAATCACAATCACGTTAAAGACCATGACAGTTATTACTTATTCATTTGGTGCATTCATTCCGCATATAAACTAATCCTATATGTGGAACAAGTTCTATGCCCCCAACTCCACTAACTAACGGCTATCCCATACATTGACATTCAAATGCGGATCCCAAGCATTCCACTTTCAACTAATTATTATTTGTCTCGGTTCCTTTACGGCTACCATGCCAAATAACATGTGGGTGTAACAGACTGTTTGGCCAAAGTAAGACAGCTTCCTCGTCATCTCTTTCTATGCAATCCAGAGCTATGAATCAATGGAGAAAATTCACGACCAAGCAGACATTTTATTTCTCACTCTGCTGAAAATATAAATACACATATATTATCGATCTAACATCCATGGACTATCGATTTAATGTTAGTGGTGTCAACCTTGGTGTCCATGTCGTTGTTGGTGACCACTTGACGTCTTGTTGGTTCACCTGCAAGATATATTCGAACTTTTTGTCAGAAGCGTGGCATTTCAATTTGCAGATGAATCAATGCGAGCAACTATGGGAGTTTAAATAAATACTTTTACAATACTTATCCAAACTTACTTTCCATACAGAAGATAAAAGTAAAAGCAAAGCAAACTTACGGATCTACATTTGAACTTAAAGCCTGGTTAATTGCAGTTAGGAGAGGGTACTTCATCCTCGCGTGGCACATTCCGTGAAAGTCGTCCAGAGGTAAAGCCCATATCATTATTCCGCCAAAGCGATTCTTTTTGATGTAGTTCACCTATAAATAATGTAGGATGAAGCTTAGCCGTGGAACGGTTTGGGAAATTGATGAGGTAGTTCAGTATTGCTTTCACGAACAACCTAGCTACAATATACAAATATTACAAATAGTGCATTTTGTATCGTGGGACATGTTGATTTGGCAGCTCGAGAAAAGGCGATCTACAACGAGCACGAAGCGCGAGTTGTACTGCATCTTTCGAGAGTTGACAAATCGACATGTTCCACTCTACAACACGCAACACTTGTTTTATTATACCGAATGTCATATTTGAAAACAATTTGGAGATTTCAGAAGGATGTGTATAAGGATAGCATGGTGAAGTTATAGAACATCGTGTTGCAACACTGTGCGTTCATTTCAAAACGCCATGTGCAAGATCGTCTGTTCTGCGCGGATTGTTCGTCGCGTAACTTGGAAAAAGTACTGTTCTACGTTATCTAACGTACGTATTCAAAAGCCAAATTTATTTCAGTCAATTTTCTAATCATACTCATTTTTATCACCAAGCGCTAGCTGCAGGCGTAAAAAGTAGACCCAAGACCACAATTACAATTTGCATTGACGGCCATGTTAACGTAATTGTATCTCGCGGTTTCCCCTATTTCAGTCTAGACTTCCATATTTCAGTAAAAAGTACTTTAGTTCAAGTGCTACATTCTGAGAAACATCTTGACAGATGTTGCTCATCTGGATTTAGATTTATGCGCGCGCTCATACATGACGTTATAAATTTGGCATTTTCTCTGCTTTCAGAAAGCGGTGTAGAGGCACCCAAATAGGCCCTCTGAACAACACCTTATTAGGCCCGGAGTTAAAATCAAACTCGCAGCTAAAGCGAACACATATCATACCCCATACACCTACCACTGGCCTTCGATTATTCGTCGCACCTTAAAAAAGTTCCACCTCTGTTGCGGCGAATAAACGAAGGCCGGTGATAGTTGTTTGGAGTATGATATGTGTTATCCGGGGTCTGATAAGGTGTTGCTCAATGGGCTATTTGGGTGCCTGTGCACCGCTTTCTCACAGCACGGAAGAAGTTCAGATGTATGATGTCATTTGTACGAGCGCGCATAACTCAAAATCCAGATGGTAATTCCCGCCAAAAAGTTTGTCAGGTGGTAGCGCTGGAATTAAAGTACTTCATGCCGAAATGTGGAAGTCTAAACTTAACTAAGGAATCGACGAGATATAATAAGGTTAACATTGCCGCCAATGTAAATCTTTTAAGGACTCCGGCCAGTATGCTAGAGTGCGCAATATATATGTATGGGAGACAACTCTTGATTCATCTGCGTTGAATAATAGCAATGTTCAACGCTCCGCTGTGGTACATGACTATTATTCAACTGTACGACAAGACATATGACTACATCATCACTGAACATCACGTCTTGTTGAACAAGTGACAGGTTCTCGGCCAATGAAAGCATCACAAATTGACAAGAGATATAATAAATGGGAATATTTGCCGCCTAGTAGCGCAGATAAAGAACCTGCATGTGTCTGTGCAGTTGGACAATATGTTGTCTAACGATCGGTCAATCTAGGTATGCGAACCTGAAGTGCTGCCTATCGTTCTTACGGCACGAACGCCTCAGTGTAGAACAGGGGATGGCATACCAAACATTGCTTATCAATAGATGTCCACTTGTGTATTATTGCTCTCTAAAGTCTATCGTACATACGTCTGGGTGAATCAGACTGTCGTCGTATTAAATATAGTCCTTCATTTCAATTTACCAATGTGTGAGGTTGTAATCGCATTTATTTTGAATAAAACATATTTAATAACGACAAAAGCTTTTCACAACGACATTAGGAAAACTTTAACCACTTCAATTAAAGTTGCTTCAATCCATCTCTTCACAAAATGCATGAATAATCAACATGTGCACATATTGTAACTGGCAAACCTCCAGCTAACAGTATCAGCGTAAACATGGCGAAATATCGAAGTTTTCAAGAAATAAAGCACGTATTTGCAGACGAGGAATGGCGAATTCAATGACGCGTTTTCGCTTCAGACATCCTGATTATCATTCCCAGAACAATTTTAGAAATATTTCTCAACAGTGGAAGTAAATTGCCGAGTTTATGGCTTGAAATGACGTTTGTCGAATGTGGACACGGCAAGTCGGTGCTATTTGATGGGGGTCTCATCAATAGGATCAGGTCGGTAACCAAGTTTTCAACGATGTACATAAATGACCATTTTCTCACCAAAATGAAATTTGTTCAACTCGGTTGTCTTCCACATGGGTTGTGCTAATTTTGGGAGCTACAGCTGGATTGTAGACCGGATTATATACTCAAGTGCCGAGTGAGACGCGGCAGCGAGATTCCGCGTATGCATGTCTTCATATATACATATAAGCTCGATCGTAGTCAAGTTCAGAGCATAAGTTAAAATTGGACATCTCTTGTGAGAATTCGAAGGAGGAGGATGCAAGAATACTTAAATACTTGGAATTTTGCCAAATGCAAAATATATTTTCACAATACCCATGTAATCTTCGACGCTTACCTGTTTTGAAAATATTTCTTGAATACGGGGGGTGGGGGGGTTAATACGATGAGGGAGATAACCCCCCCTCCGTTATTTTTTTCATTGACATGCGCATGATTCTGGAGTATTGAATGGTTATAAGCAGAAATGAAACATAATTGAATACGAATGCGAATAAAAATTAAATTGTATTCTGGATGGAATATATATACGTCAGATCTTACGATTATCAATACTAGTTATCATTATCAATACTTGTTATCATTATCAATATTAGTTATCATTATCAATACTAGTTACCATTATCAGTACTATAGTTGTTCGAAATTTGTCTTGCTTAATACACTTGCCTTGAGTTTCAAACTTTGGGGATCGTCATACCCGACCCATTGGTTTCCTTTCACAACATACGGCACCATTTGCTCGTTGTCCCAGTGACGAACTCCGCCCGATTCCAGAATCTGACAGATCTGATGAACATAGGATATGCAGGAAACTGACATACACTTAGATAATTCTGTGATTAATTTACGGCGAAAAAAAAAGCTTTTTGGGGATTACTACTTATTATGTTGCTTCGGTTATTTGAATGATCGGCAAGTGAACACCTCGGAATACATATGTATATTGAAATCGATTCATAACTTGTCGATCTGCAGCAATATTAGTCCACCTATCCATACATTACATTTGTGAAATAATTTTGATATTAAGGTATGGATTATGTAATTGAATTTCTGGATGTAAAATATAAAATCTCTAGACAAGTTTAAAAGTAAATGCCGATGAACTAGTGAAGCGTTACCTCGTAGTAGGCCAACATCCCCTTCTGTTGAGTGTATGTGCCATTGTGCCCAATAGTGGATTTACTTTGACCGGGTCGGATAGCGGATGGATCGGTCATGGTAAAGGATTGGCCGTATGTGCCCATACCGATATTCAGTTTGTCCTTCGGTGCTCCGTGACTGACCCAGTATTTAACGGTCCAGTCCTAGCAAAGTAGAATAATGTTGATGAGACAGCTCATGGCACCAATCTTTTGGACACATATGATCATACGTGTTGGTATAATACTTTTTCGCGTCCTGATATTAAGCCACTGTATTTGAAGATCAAAGTGGATAGGTAGATCTCGGTCTAGCATGGGCTATGATATGGGAATCTAAAATGGCTCATTATATAACACACATCAATGAAAAGAAATACCACAAAATTTACCAACTGTTCCCCAAGACTGCAATAGTCATTCTTTCTCATATTAATGGTCGGACAAAGTTTTTTGAAGTTTGGTTTCCGCGACACAGTACCATTACTTAATCACGCTTTTCTCGGAAAAGCTGAGGCTTGAATACACTACATAGGTTCTTTACTTAAATTGAATCGCTCCAAATGTAGATCACATTCTTCCTTGCGTTATTTGTCTGAATAGCACCTTCATATATAATCACATTCTTCCTTGCGTTATTGGTCTGAATAGCACCTTCATATATAATCACATTCTTCCTTGCGTTATTTGTCTGAATAGCACCTTCATATATAATCACATTCTTCCTTACCTTATTGGTCTGAATAGCACCTTCATATATAATCACATTCTTCCTTGCCTTATTGATCTGAATAGCACCTTCATATATAATCACATTCTTCCTTGCCGTATTGGTCTGAATAGCACCTACATATATAATCACATTCTTCCTTGCCTTATTAGTCTGAATAGCACCTTCATATATAATCACATTCTTCCTTGCGTTATTGGTCTGAATAGCACCTTCATATATAATCACATTCTTCCTTGCCTTATTGGTCTGAATAGCACCTTCATATATAATCACATTCTTCCTTGCCTTATTGGTCTGAATAGCACCTTCATATATAATCACATTCTTCCTTGCGTTATTGGTCTGAATAGCACCTTCATATATAATCACATTCTTCCTTGCCTTATTGGTCTGAATAGCACCTTCATATATAATCACATTCTTCCTTGCCTTATTGGTCTGAATAGCACCTTCATATATAATCACATTCTTCCTTGCGTTATTGGTCTGAATAGCACCTTCATATATAATCACATTCTTCCTTGCGTTATTGGTCTGAATAGCACCTTCATATATAATCACATTCTTCCTTGCCGTATTGGTCTGAATAGCACCTACATATATAATCACATTCTTCCTTGCCTTATTAGTCTGAATAGCACCTTCATATATAATCACATTCTTCCTTGCGTTATTGGTCTGAATAGCACCTTCATATATAATCACATTCTTCCTTGCCTTATTGGTCTGAATAGCACCTTCATATATAATCACATTCTTCCTTGCGTTATTGGTCTGAATAGCACCTTCATATATAATCACATTCTTCCTTGCCTTATTGGTCTGAATAGCACCTTCATATATAATCACATTCTTCCTTGCCTTATTGGTCTGAATAGCACCTTCATATATAATCACATTCTTCCTTGCGTTATTGGTCTGAATAGCACCTTCATATATAATCACATTCTTCCTTGCGTTATTGGTCTGAATAGCACCTTCATATATAACTACGGGCTTTTAGAATCTTGTAATTACACACCCTCTATATATACGTTGTCTCTTTTGGGACTGACTGAAAGAACAATCATACCATATTAAGGTGAACATCATCCCCGGTCTCGTCACTTCGCTTGTACAGAGGACTGTTGAACCCCGTGTGGCTCTCAAACGATCCGTGAAAATCGTACGTCATGAGGTTTATCATATCCAGGTATCTAAAATTAGGACAGAGAACAAAGCCATTTGTTCAAATTTTTGATCTATTCGGAGTGTTTGTTCACCCTAAATTGTCTCTTCAGCAAACTGTCTGCCTCTCTTCTTTTCCATCATCCTGGTGCCGGACAGTACAGGCTTTATTACCCACAACTTTGAACACTTTGACAGCATTGCTGACTGATTTATATCCAATTATCTTTAGGATGGCACTTTCGTGAAAAAGCCCAAATACTTGTGCTGGATGGATGAGTCGCGTGCGAGATTCGAACATAGACTGGAACTTTACTAAATAATAACAGATGAAACATATCTTAAATGTATTGATTTCCTTGCCAAGGTTTAAAGAATAGCAGTGGAATGTGGAACACATCTGGTGGATATACTTTTGAAAGGTAAATGCACTTAACAACTGAACACTGAAACGAGAATCATTTTTGAAATGGTGGGTTGCTGTGGCATTGTAGGCCTCTGACCTCTGTGTTCCGTGAGCGCAGAACATTGAAAAGTTTGTAACACGCTGATGCAATTCGCTAAAATGCGCAAAGTGAATCCTTGGATGAAACCAAAATTGCCTATGACGGCTACCAATATTTAACTCTCGTTCCGGCGAGTTCTTGAATATATTTCACCACTACCTCGTTTTCCAAATCTTTTTACAATCCTGGTACTCGTCCATCAACCATTTGATCCTGGACAAATTGAATTAGAATTCTCCACGATATACAGGAGAGTAAAATGAAAGAAAAACAGCTCTTTTGATTAACTTTTTGAATAATGTGTGTTGTTGCGTTAATAATTGTGAAATATGAGGAAAATCAAAGAAATAATTATAGGTTCGGTTGCATTCTTAAGCTTTAGACAATGTTAAGTGGACCGACCCATGCTCCATTTGATAACCCAGAAAACGTAGGGAATAGCCTTGGTTTTGAAGCATATTCATGAAAAAATCATATCAATAGTATTTAATTTTTTCTTATATTCTAACTGTTGAAGATAATCACTTTGTCTATCAAAATTTATCAAATTTGATGTTGCTGCTCAAAATTCTCGTCTAGAAGAGTTTAGAAGGAAATCCCCATCTCTTAATGTAGGAAAGGGAGATAACCTAATCCGAAAAACCGGCAAAAACATGGAAAATGTCCGCCAAAGCCCAAAACCACCAGCGGACTACCTTAAGGACAAACTTCGAAAAGAGTTGTTTTGCACCCAGTCATTATCTTCTGAAACGACGCTGACCCAGAAAGCTCAAAAGTTAACGCACGGACATTGTCAGAGGCAACAAAAGATACACGACAGAATAGCATGAGAATGATGAGCGAACCAGAGTAACTACTTTCCTGGAAATGGCTGGAATGTCGTATCCTGCATCAATATAGTCTTTACCAGCGGGCACAGCAGCGGATAACATAAGCCGAGGTCTTTTTGATGTTTCACCTTCTTCTACAAACGCATCGTGTAGATCCTGCAATTAAATTGATATACCTGTTAATAATAATAGTGGGCCATTATTTATCATTAACCCTTCCCAGAGCGGAACTTATGGACGTTACTAATCCGGTGGAAATACAGCGTTCACAAACTTTCTTCGCGAGTTTCATTTTTGAGCCCGTTTGTTTGTTTTCAAGAAGTTTCAATCGGGAACTGCGAATGTCCGCGTCTTCCAATATATTACTGAACGAAATACTTTACTCACTGAAGATTACTTTGCTCATATAAATTTTGAGGGGGGAGGCTACGACCATAGGGTGGTTTGCTTCAGCTCTCCCTTTCTATAATATGTATTGTAGAAGAACATCAATTTCCAACACAACTCCGTAGCCGATGTAAGTATATATGACGCGGCAACCTTTTGAAAATGAGTTTTGGATGACCCACAATATACGAAAACGGCAAACTATGGTGAGACTATTTGGGATACCCCTTTTTGCACATATTCGTAGATTTATAACAGGTATGCCAGATGCGTTTGATACTGACAATATGTTTACCTATTCTTTACAAATATGTTATCAGTGAGAATTCAAAGCTAGAAAAATGGCAGAGCCTCGGAAAATTCAACGAGATACACGAACAGAAATCGCCATATTCTCTGCATTGAGTTAACATTGACCAGTTTTGTTTTACCCGAATGTAGTCATCCATATAGTACTAGGGACGAGAACACGAGGCAATTGTTGTCCATTTGATGTGTGATCAATTGACTGATGTCTTTCAGTAAAGATTACCGGCAGTCTGCATCGAACGTCCAGGTATAATAGCAGCACAGAGTGGACAGTGCCTACTGATTGGTGAATAGTTTGGGACAGCTACTCACTTTCAATATGTCGACGAATCGTTGTTTGTCTTCCGGTGGACTACCCCTTGCAGCAGGGTATTCCCAATCGAAGTTCAGTCCGTCGAAATTCCGCTTTCTGAGGTATTTAACGGCTGTCAAGACAAAGTGATGTCTTGTCGAAGCCGAGTGGACCATCGCAGAAAATTTTGTAGACCCCATATTCCAACCACCGACAGAAAGAATCGTTTTTAATGCAGGATTTTTCTTCTTGAGATCAGTAAACCTTTCAAACCTGTGAATTAAATGTTACGCTAATAAAGATGAAGATTTAGTGAAACCGCCAACACATGATACATGAGAAATTTTAAATTACAACACATATAAGGGAAGTGGGAAGAGGTGCCGACATACTGACAGAGACACATGACTTCACAGTATTGTCTTCTGGTTAACCTACCAAAAATCTAACGATTCGTGATTTTTGTTGTATCCCAGGTACGCTTTTATTGTACCTGTTCATGTGACAACTTGGATGACATGACCACACGGCCCCTAGCACCGGCATAAGCGGTATTAGATACAAATCTAGAGAGCTATGATAGAAATGCTCTGACAACTCGTATATTGGTAGTTGGTGAGCTGTGTCGCTGTGACAACTCGTACACTGGGGATTGGTGAGCTGTATCGTCGCCAGATGAAAATGACGGCATTTAACACAAAACACTAGTCTGTAAAGCCCGATGTCGATCCAGCATCAACTTCCCACAATGCCAACATATATCAAAGATCAGGCTTGTGCGATTTGGAGACTGTATCAGCCTTGGGGGAGGATGGGGGATTTCGCTCCCCATATTTATTTTCGTTACCGCTTGGGGTAGCGGACTGACACTTTCCATATTATATTTTTGGATCAAGCTTTACCAGAAAATGTAAGTTCGAGATTACCGCTGTGATAACGTCACAGTGACGTCATATTCTCGTAATCCAGTTTTCGCCTGTATTTGAACCGATTTTCCGAGGTTTTTAGTTTTCAATTTTTTTCCAAAACCTAATTAATATGATAGAGAATAATATTGTACGGAAAATAGATTTTTGGGCAAGAAAAAAGCGAAAAAAAATGGAGAGAAATGACCGTAAATAGAAAAACGCAACAGAAAGATTTGTGAAGTCGATTATTAAACAAAGATTTATTTACAATACTAAAATCATATACAAATTAAGTTAGGTCAATACAACAAACAAAAGTCAAATAAAATCTTACTGTTCAATGTTATACCGGTGTATCTCTCGAGTCTGTATTAACGTACAAATCTCTATACAGTTCGTGCCGGCGTGCAGAAATCTAGTCCAATACCGCTCAGCTGTTGTCCAGTTTCCGTCAGTTCAATTACGTAGATAATACAAAGCGGTCGAACACATGAGTAATCCAACAGGAATATATAATCCAGCAGTCAGTTATCTCAGTCAAAGGTAATGTCCAGTTATGCACCCAATAGAAGCCGTTCGAATCTCCTTCTCGATCACCAAACCTCGCGCAATCTATACCCTTATCGGGAATTCGAGATTATTCTATCAGATCAAGAAACCCCCACCGGCACAGCAATGACGTAAGATTC
The DNA here is from genome assembly GCA_036873755.1 of Hanleya hanleyi. Lineage (NCBI taxonomy): Eukaryota > Metazoa > Mollusca > Polyplacophora > Lepidopleurida > Hanleyidae > Hanleya > Hanleya hanleyi. The sequence goes on along the minus strand of JAVTVY010038215.1, from coordinate 21,382 downwards.
AACCCCAACACAACCACAACAGTTACGAGAAAGTTCGACATAAGTAACCCAGATAAACGAGTGCTTTCTCATTCCAGAAACTTCAAGAATGTCTAATATTGAATACAATGAAAATCTATATGTATAGATGGTGCTTCGCACTAACCACTCAGGTCATAGATGCATGTACAGATGGCGCTATGCACCAATCTATCAGGTCATACGGGGCTGTACATAAAGCAGCCATTTGCAATCACAGAATCTTCGAGAAAACACCAGACGGACAACTCACACAATTCACCCACGACAAATCGGTCACGACCACGAGAAAATTTCATGAATACAACAGAACGTAAACATGTTTACCTCAGGTCTATCATTCTAGAAATATCCTCAGTGTCTAACTTTATACTGTAATACTATGACACTGTCGACATTTTATGGCCGCCATTTAATCATCACCCATGCAAATAGTCTCACAATGATTCCAATAAGATTTGAAGGTGACTTTTCAGGTTGGCACCAGGTAGATCTCACATGCCATGATCTCACCGACAAGATCTACAAAACACGGCGTTTATTCTTTTAAAAGCTGAGGATTTTCTTTCAATGGATTTTCATTAGAAAGAAGAGCAATTGTGTGGAACAACAAACGTTGCGACATATATATTGTTTGACTTCACTCCAGACCATATTGTGATACACAAGTGATCAAATATCCAGTGACGGAATAACACGCGGGTGAAATAAAACTCATATCAACATTTTCTTGGCAGCCTTTTCTTACACTCATGACAATAGATAACGAAACATTCTAGCTAGCAAGCTGGATATTTGGCGTCCACATTTGGAGTTTTTGAAGTTACAGTTCAATCCATCAAATATCATATCTGCCTCGTATTGCATCTGGATCAAATGTTTAAAAGCCAGACACACTGACGCCCCCATCTCATTTTCATTTTATAAATGATTTTGTTTTTGCAAGTATTATTTATAATAATGAAAAGAACGCTTTTTTATATTTAACGTGTCATGATGGAGATCTCTTACTGTTCGTGCTCTCCGACATAGCTTCTCGCAGAAGAGAGCATTTGAACTGAATTTCTGAACTGTTCTTGTGCGCGTACAAACCACCCAAAGTCCCGAACAACATCTTTTTGGACGACATGGCAAGAAATTTGAAAAGAATTACGGCAAGTGATAGTAGTAGGCTTATCATCTTTCGAAATCTAAATGTTGACATACTACAAGGAAGACGTTCGTCGAACGAGTTCCTCTTTCATCTATGTGTTTCGTATGATCTCCAGAATATCATTAAGGATCCGACCTGTTTTAAAAATGAAAACGAGACGCTTATTCATCTGATATTAACCCCCAATGTCAGATGTATGAAATCATCTGGAACTGTGGACACGGGGTTAAGTGATTTTCATCGATTAGTTTACAGTGTTTTCAAATCATATGCACCGAAACGGAATGCCGGGAGAGTGACGTATAGAACTTTCAAGAATTATGACCCTACAAGCTTCCAAGAAGACTTTAGGCATCCTCCGTTTGAAGTCGAAAACCAAACTGGTCCGTCCTAATGTTCCGCATTTTATGAACAAAGAACTTTATAAGGCGATAATGAAAAAGTCGCAGCTCAAGAAAAAGTATGATCGATTTGCCACCGATTTCAATTGGAAACTCTTTAGAAAACAAAGAAATTTAGAAACGAAATTACGACGCAAATCGGCATGGAGACATATCATCCAACAATGCGATGAATCTGGGGAAAAACTTCTATCCCATTATTAGACCCTATTTTTCGGAAAAGGGAACTTTTATAGAAGATATTCAACAAGAGGAAAATTCCACACTAATTATTGATAAGCAGAAAGTAGCTGAAACTTTGAATGACTATTTCGCCAATGTCGCTGGCGATATAGGTAATACACCAGCCGATAATACGACGACACTTACTCCCAGTGAGTTTGTTGCTTACTCCATTCGGAGGTTTAAGGGCCACAGCAGTATCAAAATGATAACTGAGAAGCAAACCGAACACATCAACTTTAATTTCAAACCAGTAACTTCTGATGCCGTTACGAAAATCCTATCATCTCTAGACAAGAACAAGACAGCAGGCTACGATCACATTTCGCCTAGACTTGTCAAGGATGCTTCGGTAGTAATTTCTGGGCCTATATAAAAGATAATCAATAAATGTCCTGACCGAGGTGTATTTCCCAGTCAGCTCAAACTTGCTGGGGTCAATCTCATATACAAGAAGTGGGACTGTGTTCAGAAAACAAATTACCGACCTGTCAGTGTAATGACCTGTATGTCGAAAGTATTCGAGAAAAGCATTAACAACCAGATTACTGGTTTCACAGACATTGTATTTTCACCCCTTATATCTGCCTACAGAAAGGGCTATAGCTGCCAGTATGCCCTGATATATATTGTCGAGAAATGGAGAAAAGCAATTGACAGTAAAAGTAAAGTTGCATCAATTATGATGGACCTATCGAAGGCTTTCGATTGCCTCCCACGATTTACTCTTGGCAAAATTACACGCTTATTGGATATCAGAGAAAAACCACATAGTCATATCGTCTTATCTAAGGCATCGAGAACAACGACTGAAGCTAGGAGACACTATCAGCGAGTTCGAACACGTTGTTAGAGGCGTTCCACAGGGTTTCGTTTTGGGTCCTGTTTTGTTAAACTTCTTTATTAATAACCTCACGTGGTTCGTTGAAAATTCATTTCCTTTAACCTATGCTGTTGGCAATACCCTTAGTTCCGTGGAGACTCTCCTCAGAGATGCCAGTCAACACCTATCAGTTGAGACCAGTACTTGCATAACTTGGTTTGCCGACAACCAAATGCGGGCAAATCCTGATAAGTTCCAGTTGATCACCCCAGGATAATCTGATGATGTCACAATGCAAGTATCAGGACCTTGTATTGTTGCAGAACAAAGCGTAAAGCCGCTCAGTATAAATGTTGTTAAAGAACTTACATTTTCTAGCTGCATTGACGAAATATGTTTGAGGACAGGCCGACCGTTATATGCCCTCCCTAGATTGGGTCGAGTTCTAAATGTAAATGTTAAATTGACGGGCCTGAGATGTTATGTACGTTCCCTGTTTTAGTGTGGTATCCAACTAAAGTTTGCGATGTACTTTTAGAGAGAGAACTTCGTTCAGTGTACATGGATTTTGCCAGCTCCTATGAAACTCTACTACAGAGCTAAAATGCCAAGCTTAGAGCTGAAAAGGAAGGTGCAATTGGTTACTTAAATATATAAGGCAATTCATGGACACTTTCCGCCCTACATCCAGGAACTTTTCAAACTTAAACAAAGTTCATATAATTTAAGAGGATATCTAGTCCTGGAAATTCCCCGAGTGAGAACCACCAGATTTGGTCTGTCCTCCCTATCCCATATTAGTCCGAAACTGTGGAACAATCTTCCTGATGAAATTAATATGTCTCCTTCGATAAGCTGTTTTAAATCAAGGATCCTGAAATAGAATGTATAGATAGATTTCGGCTATTTGCTAAACTGGAAATGACAATAATGAGAAAACAAAATTTGTGACATCACAAAAAAAATATATATGGTAAACTCGATTTTTTTACAAGATTTATATTTTTATGTAATAGTTTAAATAGAATAATATGTGTGAATGAGCGATGGTGTGTGTGTGGAAGGAGTGAAGTGTGAATAAAATTGTGTCAGGGTGTGCGTATGTGTGTGTGTGTGTGTGTGTAAGTGCACGTGGGTGTGTGTATTGATATATCTATATTTTTATTGGTGACGTCCAATTGTTTATTTGTATGTTTTTATATGTATATTCGCACTTTTAAACCTGATACTTTTGCACTATAGTCGGTGACAATAGCTTCTTGCGAGCTAGCGTCTATTGTTTTTACTTGTATCAAACCGACTTTAAATAAAATAACTTATCTTATCTTATCTAATATATCCAAAAAGCACAAGATATCTGCTAAACATTATTCTTGTTTTGGTCGTATTGTAAATCCAATTTTCTGGTTCGCTCCAAAAAGACAATGATGATGAGCAGCATCAAAACAAATAAATGTAAAGTCTCTGCTTCCAGATTGCTCAAGTTACATCTATTTAATTAAACATAATATATGTTTTATAAAAGATATTGGTAGGAATAATTCGAAACTGGAACCATATCAACTTTGTATTCTGAGAACAGAAGGATGGAATTTTAAATTCAGCTGACCACAATCTTCATCATGTATACATTCTAATACAGTTTCCCATTTATGCGCTGACTTCGTCTTTTGATTATTTAAGTTTATAAAGCTAAGAGATATCTGTACATCCATTTGTATTCTTTACCGAGAGGTTGGTGTTCGTGGGAACTTATGGAAGTATTGGACTCGGTGAACTTGTTTTGGATAGACCTAAGCCACAGCGTTTTATAACATATATCATACCATTTTATTCTAAGAAATTGGATGTTATGTTTTAATATTTCATAAAGAAATCGCCCAGGCGATCTATTATATACTGTATTCCCTTTGCATACCAGTGCAGGTGGAAAACGATGGATGTTATATCAACACACCCTGTTGGGAGGAATTTCTACGGTCTTGGACAAACCGCTAAACTATGGCAATAAAGACTCGTAAAACGCGGACGGTTCCTTCGTTCACATGTTCGTTGGTTTGCTCATGCAATACCAATTCCAATCTAGAACTTTTGAAAAGCGGATATTCTGATCGTTCCTCTATAAAAAAACCTTTTTCTGAAGGATCAATGTACGATTCCAATCGATTGCTTCTAAATATTGAATAGTATCAATACTTCGATATATGATGGTAAATGGCACAACATTCAAGGTAGATACTTCATGTAGGGAGCTATTGTCTGAGTATTTGTGTGGCTGAAAAGTTTAGACACATTGTTGTCCCCATACTTGGCTATTGTATGCATTGTCTTATGATACTAACATGGAGAATGAACCACATTCAAATATATACATACATTCCCTTGTGTCCGGGAGTTGTTTCGTCGTTCCACTCCGTGGCTTGGAGTTCATTATTGTGCAATGTGGCGAAAGAATAGATGACGTGAGTACACAGATGAGGATCTATATTCTCTGGTAAGTACTTGGCTGGCAGAGGCCTGTATTGAGCCCAGTTAGTGTAGTAACACACCCTCTTGTATGTCGCATCTAGGAAATCCAAAATGAAAGCAATATTCAACAGGATGCTCATCTGAAGCGTAAAACAATACATACAAAAATCACATAAAAGCAGATGTTCGTGGAAGTAAACTACAAAAAATTGTCGCTTGTTAAATTATGAGATAGCCGTAAGTCGATTTCTGAGTACTGTATGGCTGATTATCGCTTGCTGAGCTGAGAGTATATAAAACATCGGAGCGCAGACAAAAGCCCTTCAGGACAAAAGCTCACATGGACATTAGCCATTCCCGACATTAGCCCACAGGCTTATTTAGATTCTTGACAAAATTACAAGAGTCTGTTCCATCATTCATAATTCAGCTGTCGTCCATTAAAGAATATGTGCTTCCATAATCCAAAGACCTATTCCATATTCCATATAACAGTATTAGCACCAAATTCAAAAAGACAATCATAGTACATAAACATGAGCTATTTTCCTGCAAGAGAGAAGCGGTCAACAGTTTTCAATGATACCGGCAAGACATCATGATGTTCCAAAAATATCAAATCCGTATCGCTGATCAGTAGTCTTAATCCATAATATTCGCTGTAAAATCGTCATCTAGAGGATGATGTATCTCAGTCACACTTTGATTGTGTCTGTTCATATGACCACCATGAGGATCTTGAAGTACATGGGATCATACGGCCCCTAGCCCCGGGGTTAAGCGGAAATAGACGCAAGTTACGAATCATAACGCCATAAATCTTGCACGCTACGCTCGTATTTTGCTATCACCATGTGATATATATCTCCAAATTTCAGAAATTCTGAGTGGAGGCGCTTGGTGGCATAGCCCTGTTTTATAAGTTTCTGCAGCAAGGTTTTGTGACGTTGATTAAAATCGTCACATTTAACACATGATCTAGCAAATGCTACTATGCGAGATATGCATAGGCCATATGCAGGTCCCACTGGATTATTACTGTCCAGACAGGGATAGTTTACGAAATTGTAATCATCTCTTTTGTCATAAAGTCGAGGAGAGAGAAGGCCTGCTTCATTGTTTATAAAGATACAAATATGATGTGCCTGTAGGGCTATCTGTAGTTTCCTTCAAATCTAGTGAAGGTGGATATATATCCTTCACTGTGTCTTTATATAGCGATTATCGACAGCGAGAAGATCGTCTATATGGCCTTTGGTGAATGAGAAGGAACGGGCTTTGAATGGATCGTTTTTTGAAAGTACCTGCATATAGTCATATTCATAAGAGAACAGATATAGGTCAGCCAACAGGGGTGCACAATAAGTACCCAATGGCATACCTATAAGCTCTTGGTATATTGTGTTGCCAAATTTCACATAGATATTTTTAATGAGAAATTCAAGCAACTCTATAAACAAAGAAACGTCCCATGAATGATAAATCTTGTATGTGGTAGAGCTAAAGAATGATATATGGCTTCCGACATTATTATATCTACGATCAGTTTTCTTGAACACAGATACTATTAATGAACTTAGACTGTCAATAAGGTCCTGATGAGGGATTGTTATATAGAGAGTCGAAAGTCCCATGTGGATGCAAGTCTGTATGGTATGTGACCTTTAGCATCAAGTTCTTTCGTAAGGCATTTTGTGTTTTTCAATACCCACATACATTCAACGCCAGAGTTTTTAGAAATAGTGGCACAATACCTTTCCCAAAATGCTTTTACCTCGTGAAATGCCCTCGTCAACAGGGTTGAAAGAAGCTTGGTGGTGCAGCTTCTAGAATCAGCTATGAATCTAGCTTTGTATGGTGATTTATGCATTTTGGGAGTCCAGTATACTTTTGGTATGTCGTTAAGATTGGTTGGAAGACAAATACCTCTTTCCCTGAGAAACGTTTTGTGATTGTTAAATATATCTTGCAGAGTAAATTCAGTTTGGGAATAAGTAGACGTATTTGATGATGATCTGTTTACAATCAGTTCTTTAGGCAGCACCTGGTAATAGTAATATTTACATATGAATATTATATTATTTGCAACTTTGACTGTTGGGACTATGACGAACTTACTCTGGAGATTTGCTAGAACTTATTGCGAATTGAGGTTTCTCAGTACTTGTTTTGCTTGGAGAAGGGTACTTCTGTCAATATGGCGGATTGTTTCAACGACCTTGCTCTTCATCGTATAAATTGAATGGTGTATGCCAATGAAAAATGATAACTAAATTATAAATATTATAATTTAAAATTCTTCTCACTTTTTAGTTTTTTTGTCACGAAACAATTTCTGATGTTAAAATTTATTCAAGTTTCTCACACTTCACTCAACACTTGACTGTTCAGCAGGTAATCCCTTACCGTTTAATAATCCTTTAAGATGTGTTAACTAGAATGCAGTACTGCTCAGCTTAAAAATTGAAAGTGGCACATATCACTCGTCCCAGTGACTCTTGTCGATGAATATTCATTCATAATCGGCAAAAATCGCAGGGATAACTTCGTATATCACCGGCGAACTGCACAACAACAACCACGGCAAATCTAGTAAACTTGCCTATGACCGTATAACTTATTGTAATCAATCAATTTTGCTAAATTAATATTGTGTTATTTTGGGTAGATATGAACGAAATTAAGGGCGAATCTCGATTTTGTTTAGAACGAGAATATTCTGTGCGAGCACAAAATCCACGTTCGACCAGGGAGTCCTGAAGGGCTAATGTCCATGTGGGCTTTTGTCCTGAAGGGCTTTTGCCATGGACCCATAAAGCAAACAGTACTTTAATCTCAATATATATCATTCCATCGCGTCCTGACTATGTTCGACTGATTTGTTTAGTAAATATAGTACTTGCCTGCTCCATCGATGACGGGAAGTAGTCCCACGATCAACAGCACAGCCTGTTGTTGAATATGAAGTATACTGGCATCTTTTCAAAGATTATACATTATTTTGCAGTTTGAAATCTTGACCATGTGTATACGTATTCAATGCATGTCAATCTGGCATACAAAGACCTAAAGAGAATTAGGGCCTTACACATGTAGTAATTTTATTATTGAAAAACAAATCAATGTCAGTGATAACAGTATCTATACTAGATCCATGGACGCGGAAATTCTTTAATGGACGACGGGTGAATATTGAATGACGGACTAGAGGCTTGTATTCAGCTAGATTCCCTGCTACTCTCCACCCCTAAGCCGAGTTGTGCCTTTTTGTATGCTTCACTACAAGATGTGCACTTCAAATTTTGACTGACGGTGGGGCCACAGATGTTTGAGGTATCGCGTGTTTCACACGCTACATTTATGCCAATTCCCATGCAGATTATTCGTTCTGATAAGACAAGGGCACCTTGTTAATGTAATAAACAGACTTCTTTATAATGAACGCATTTTACCAAATTATTACCCATGATTAAACAGTCTTTCACAAATTTAACACTTACTCAATATTACAATTCCTTGAGAATTTTTACATTTCCAATTTCTATAATTGTATACATTTGTATAATATGTGCATGATGCATAGTGAACAATGCTAGGGATAGCGAGGAATGGGTGTACAGAACAGAAGTCATAGGTGTATACATACCTTCATATCGACCATATCTGACTAAAGCAGATGGTTCCGTCCTCACAGGTGAACTTATATAATGATATAAAGAAACCGACACAATGAGATATGGAAGACCATCGGTCACTCGCGATCTCACCCAATGAATACATTGGGTTAATAACGCGAGAATTCGAGAACGCGAGAATTCGAGAACGCGAGGACGAGAACGCGAGATCAATCTGAATTCAAGAATTCTCGGCCTCGCATTCTCAGTCTCGCCCTCGCATTCTCATATTCTAACCCTGTGGAAGACGTGAACATGCAAGAATGCGAGGGAGCGAGAATGCGATGAAATTGCCAATTCTCTTGTTCTCAAATTCTCGCAATCTTGTTCTCGATAATTGAGTGTTTTCTCGCATTCTCGATTACTCGCGAGTTTTCCACATGGCGAGAATGAGGGAATGCGAGGGCGAGAAGAGAAATTCCCGCGTTCTAAAGCGAGAACGGAAGTGGCCGCCATCGTCTTCCATAATGAGATGTTCCATTTAGCTTATCTTAGATATATGTGCTAGTTTTTCAACTTGAAAGCGCCTCCCCAGGAATATGGCAAACCGTTCTGGACTCAGTGTGCGGTATTCAATCATACAACACAGTCTGAACCTCGCCAACTATTAATACAATTTAATTCTCCAACTCTAACCTTCTCATATAGGATTCTGTCTCAAGTGATAAATCTACTATGGATATATGCGGATTCACCCAATAGTGTGACCTATGCCATGAAAACCAGGAAATCTGGCAAAGGTATATAATGACGTCAGGACTATATTAGGATTGCCCTCTGTCTCCTGTGACGATTTGGAGGTCATTTCTCAAAAAGGCCGTCTTTCATTACAGCCCCAAGTAATATTTAAATAAAAAATATACCATGAAGGCCCACGTACCCGAAGGCAGCAGTCGCATCACCCGTTATAGTAGATGAAACGTTGTCTACTCTAACTATAGTTCTGCTATACTGGGTTACATGATCCTCTATGGTCTATTCGAATTGCGTAGATTTCTGCTGTAATTATGTATGATAATATTATTTTGTGACATGGGAATGTAGGATATGTAGAATAGATGTTGTATTGCAAACAACACAGCGGCTAGCAAATGCAATTCCCCAGTGACCTGTGGTGGAGAATGCAGCTCTCGGCCTCTTTTTGATTTGGAGCTCCGATGCTGCAGTCGCAGTGCTGCTTGGCAGTTCACAGATAAATATAACATTTTCTATTTTCAAAGGCTACATGGTGTAGCTACTTATGATAATTAAGGATTTGGTGGTCCTATGGAAGCCATGGTGGCTTAGGATATGGAGTCACAGTGACTGAAAATTGGACGTTTTATTCGGTACACGGTGTAGGCGAGGTTGCATGGCTGGATGTCATGATGGATCGGTACGCATGGGCGTTGACCAAAAAAGTTTGGGACGCGGTGTCCTACGGTGTCAGTTTTTGGCATTCGGATGAGAATATATTGAGTACGATGCCGCTGGTTTGTGTTTTATAACGAAGTGTAGCGGCGTTTATTTAATGATGGATGAGTATTAAAATTTCTCCTTGGCTATGAGACAAGGGATTGGGGGCCTAAAACAATTGATCGATTAGGAGCACCCCTGTTTCTATGTAATGTTCTACGTGGTGGGATGACCTTGCAGAGCGGGTCACGTGGAGTCGCTCTCCAGCAAGGAAGATAATTTTCATGTATTGGTTGTTTTCGTGGTGTGTGGGTTATGATGGGTTCATTCTTCCGTTATATTTTACAGACATAATGGTGCAGCCGACAGTGCTGAGGAAGCGCCACACACTGAAGGGTGTCAATGCTGTCCTTCCGCTGATACGAAGGCTAAAAGCCTCCGGGGAACAACCGGAGGCACTGGCCCGTATACAGGCAACAAGGCCCATTGAAGAAATGACGATGGACGATCTAAAGTTGGCTTTCCGAAATTTAATGGATGAATGCATGGAGTAGTTCCTGACTACGGCGGGGAGAGGGGCAAATATACAGAACGCCCGACTGTTACTCCATCATGCCATAATTCTCGCAAACGAAATAGGTCAGCCGGCGGGCCAAGACCTGCAACAGCAAGTGGCTATTGACACTCCGGTAAGTTTTCTGGTATGGAAAAGTTACCTTGGAAATATGGTGAATTGGGTATTTTCCAATTAGTCAGTTCGATTTGTTTATATTATTGACAATCAAATCTGATATAGATAGGGATGCCGATTGATTTAGAGTGGTGTGTTGATCACTTTTCATTGTTACTACTATTTACCCCCCCCCCCTTCCCGGTCCCCTTCCACTGAATCTCACCCCTCCCTCCACCCTTCACTGTTACCATATACACTGATGTACTTGTGTGTAGGACATAATAACGTTTTTCTGATTGCTACAGTCAACAGTTTGTGAAACGTGAAATTATAAAATATTTTATAGGGTACGAGTGCCCAAGGCAATGTGATGGGTGATGGTCACACCTCCAAGAGGCCTCGATTGGAATCCACGGCAAGCACCACAAGTGACCTGATGGGGCGTATCAAGTGTCTGGATGATTCACTGGTTACTGGGGTGACAGAACGAGAGATCCACAGCTTGAGGGATAAGGTGAGGGCCTTATGCCTTCAGGCTAGCCCCAGTGAGCAACTTATCATGCTTTCAGTGGATGAGCTGCCAAAAGCCTCTAGAAAAGCTATGCATGAGGATGCTGATACTTATGAAGAACTTGCTAGACAGGTGGTGCGACAACAGGGGCGGATTAATATTTCTAGCCTGTGTCTTTCTGTCATTAGGGGTAAGGCATCAGAAACCATCATAAAGGCATTAAACAAATGTCTGAAAGAGAAACAAATTGATGAGCGGGCTTCCAAAAAAGCTGAAGATGAGAAAAAACAAACTCCTTCTCCATTGGCAAATTTGTACCCTTCGTATATGTATCCCACCCCACAGTACCCACCACCTGCCTATTATCAGGGTCAACCATCATATGGTGGCCAGCAACTTGGTAGATACATGTACCCTCGGGGCCCTAGGCAACCTCGCATGAGAGGTGCTTGTCTTTTCTGTGAATCCACAGACCATTATATCAAAGATTGTAAAAGAATGGAACAAGCAAAGAAAAATCAGAGTAATAATTGATTTTATTGTGAGTAATGGATACAGTTGGTAGTATTTTCGTTCGAAAAAAAAAATTGTGACAGATTTCTAGCACCTAATTCGGGGTCACTGATACCCTAGTGGTTTACAACGTGAACTGGGAGCTGGGGATTTGTCTTCCTCCGTGGCTAGTCCTTTGTTGTGTGCCTCGTAAAGTGGACAATGATATTTTTATGTTCTATCAACAGGGAACTGAAGATAATTGTCACTCAAGCATGTCAAGCAGTTTTATCAGGGTTCCATTATGGGAAATTGAGTCTGCATTTGACCCCATAGCAACAGAAATAGGTAAACAGAGGCACACAGTTTGGAATACCCTGGACGGGGACAGTCCCCAGCCCTCAGTTCCTCATCACACAGCAGAAGAGGTTCTCAGTGACGATGATGTATTTTTCGATTTGAATTCTCTTCCTCTACGAGACCCAAATTGTTTCATTGCTGGCCAGGTACACAACAATAAAGAAAACTGGCTTAAAATTTTGTCCATTCCGGGTAATGAAGAGTTGAACCAAGAAGTTCGGTCATGGGTCCTGGATGGTGTGGATGTAACAAAGTTATTTAAACCATTTAAGGGTAATTTTAAAGGCAAGCCCTACAACAGTATATCGCCTCCAAAACAATACTTTCCAAACTCTCAATCTTGTAGAGAGAACGTAGATTGTGTAGCTGCAGAATTTACACGACGGATTAAGAATGGGTCTATACGTGTTTGGGGAAAAGTGGGTGAATGCACTTTACCGCACATAATTATGCCACTGGTAGTTGAACCCAGTAAACCGAGGTTGTGTCATGATGATCGGTTCATTAACCTCTGGACTAAGGATCTCCCATTTCAACTTGAAACACTGAAACATGTCCATAGAATGGTAGACAAAGGTGCCCAGTTAGCAACTTCTGATGAAAAGTCCGGGTATGACCACATAAAGTTGACAGAAGAGTCCCAAACATTCTTCGGGATTCAATTTGGTGGTTGGATTATGTCGTATACCACCTTACCTTTTGGGTGGAAGGCCTCCCCTTATATTTACCAGTCAATCGGTATGACAGTTACGTCATATCTTCGATCGTTGGGTATCCTCACGTCACAATATATTGATGATCGACTGGTCGTAGTTAACACTGCGGACAGTCACACCTCTAGGCAATCCAGAGACACTCAACTTGCGAACCGTCATGTTTATGCAGTCGTGGAGGTGTTAACCCGCCTAGGGTATACGCTCTCTCTCCATAAAAGCAATTTAAAGCCGTCAACCAGTCAAAAGTTCTTAGGTTTCATCATCGACTCTCAAAAGCAGGCTGATATCATCCCTCCTGAGAAAAAGGTTAGTTTCGCTACGTTAAGAGAACTCATCTTGTCATGTACAGAGGTGGATGTTAAAACGCTTCAGAGATTTTCGGGGAAATGTGTGTCAATGAACTTAGCCATTCCAGCAGCAAGGCTACATTGTCGTGAGGTCAATGCTGCCATTTCATGTGGCATGAAAAATAGTAGAAAAATCTCAGTAATCGGTGCTCTAGGAAGAGAATTAGAGTACTGGCGGTTTCTAGATGGATGAGGGGGTTGCGCACCCTGGCGAAAGGAATATCATAAGCAGTTGTTGCTGGCCACTGATGCCTCCTCTTTCAAATATGGGGCAGTGCTTCTGTCGGGAGAATGTACTGGGATGTCCTTTGGAGATTTCTGGGAGGAGTGTGATACTCGACCGATACATGTTAAAGAGGCTGACGCCCTGCTAAAGGCGCTTCTCTCATTGGACTCCAGTATACAGGATGTCCGTGTAGATGTCCTGGCAGATAACATGGCTGTACTCGCAGTCTGGAACAACCAGGGAGGTAGGGAAACAAATTTTCCAGTTGACTATCAAGCACAACAGTAACCTCCACTTATCCTATGTGCCATCAGGTCAAAACGAAGCCGACGCCCCATCTAGATCGATCTCATTGGCCGATTCCATGCTATCACAGCACATATGGGAAGCTTTGGATGCTGCATATGGCCCCCATGATATCGATTTGATGTCTCTAGACTCAAATGCTATGTGCAGATCTGGTGTTCCCCTGCCACATTACACTCCTTGGCCCTCTCCAAATTCAAATGGTGTGAATATGTTTGCATAGTGCCTGAATAGTGAGAATAACATCTACGTTTTCCCCCCGTATTCCATGGTTTTCCGTGTGCTTTGCTTTTTAAAGCAACAGAAAGTGCGTGAATGCACACTGGTCGCCCCAACAATTAAACCCTTACCCATATGGTGGCCCCTGCTTCAAACTCATAGCTTCTGTTCAATGGTACTTGGTAAGGCAGGTCAACTTGGAGTGATTAAGGTGCCAAACAAGAAGGGCTTTAGGGCTGATAGTTTTGGTTTAAAATGGGACTTGGTGGGGTACAAAGTATGTTTTATGTAGTCATTCTCAATTTATTTTCTCAGTTTGTTCTACGTTGCAAATTTACAGGGAAATCCTTTACTTCAGCTTGAGGGCATTGATAGACGGCTGTAGGAATTGGACCGGAAGGCAGCAGAATTGCCTTCAGCTAAGAAACGTGTGAGCTTGGCAAGTACATTTACTGAATTTCTTAACCAGTTGCCCCACAGCCCTTCAATTGTGACCTGTGAACCGGAAGATGTTAGACGCTTTCTAGTTTTCAAAGATCGTGGAGGCAAGACTCCAGCCCATGACATAGCATGTATACATCTGGGTAAAAAGGTTAAAGACCTATGCCAGTGTCCTCTTGGACTGGCTGCTACAACAGTAGAAGGTATCATACAGCAACTTACTGTTATATTTGAGAATCATGGAAGGGGAAAATCATGGAATGTAGGAACATGTAGCGGAAACCCAGCTGTTTCGTCTATTGTTAAACAGTATCTAAAGCTGGTTAGAGAAGGGCAAGCTAGAGCTCACGTTCTACCAAAACAGGCAAAACCGATGTTCGTAGGGAAACTTAGGTCCGTGTCAATATAATTAAGCAATCAGTTAGCCCGTCCAGATTTTAAGGAGAGATTTGTACTCGCACGTGACCAAGCATTGTTGAAGCTCCAATTTTTTGCGGGGGACAGGGCCAGTGACGTATCTATGGTTCTGGCTCAGGAAATAAACGCCTCCCGGATGGGTCAGGCTTAATGTTAAACCATACCTTTGGGAAAACATTGAGGGGAGGGAATGGAAAGAGTAATAAGTTCATTGTAAAATGGTGCCCCGACAGTGTCGTATGCCCGGTACAGGGTTTACAGTACTATGTGGATGTTGCCAAATCGTGGGGCGTGGATCTTTCTAAGGGGTATTTGTTTAGGCCGATATCTGAATCGGGAAGGGTCTTGGATACGGCAGTTACTTATTCCATAATCTATGAACGCCTCCAGAAATATCTGGTTACCCTTGGGTTATATGAAGGGGAGACTCCACATAACCTACGGGCAGGTTGCTCTATCACCCTCGGTTTAACAGGATCGGTAAAGGACACAAGTGAGATTATGAGACATGTGGGCTGGTTTAGCGAACGTAGTGCTGAATATTATGGTAGACTGCCCCTTCTGGCAGATTCGGGGTATGTAGCGGATAAGCTCGCAAAATCTGTTACAAGGGCATCCGAGATTGAGGCCATATATTGTGAAAAAACAGATTTTGATAACTTAGAGTTAGCATTTTAAATGTATAGACATTCAGGTTGTATTTGACTCATTATACTGAGTATAATGTGCTATTTACTGTTGTACTGCCACATTAACTGTAACTTGAATTGTAATTCACATCATTTGGTTGGTTTATCTGTGCATAATTACAACTGCCACTGTTTAATGTCTATCCGATTGTGCCAATGTTACAGAGTGATGGCCCTTTGTTTGAGATTAATAAGTTTCATTAAAGGCAAATGTTCAATTTGACTGGAGTTTTAGTTTTTATTATTGGGTTCTGATTCTTAAGTTGGATAGGGATTCAAAGAAGTGAAATTTTGCAAACTAAAATGTTTGCTATGTTTCCTTCGTCGTGTTGTAGTATTCTGAGATTTGCTCCTAGGATTTTGGTTCGTAAAATATCACTTCTAGAATCATTTGTATGAGTTATGGGAAGAGTGTTTGGTATTTATGCAGCGATCGAAGAAAAATAAGGGCGAAGACCTCTTATTCTTGCTCATAACTCACTTAGAGAGCGGAATGTAACCAGCCAATGGTTACTGTGGAATGTACACATTCCCCAGTGACCTGTGGTGGAGAATGCAGCTCTCGGCCTCTTTTTGATTTTGAGTCCGAAATGCATGGAAAGTGAGGTGAAGGATGTGTAATAACGTTGATAATGCACCGCGCGTCATTTCGTTGGGGCCCTGTGTGATTTTCCCACCCTCCCCTGCCCTAGTTTTCGACGCCGGTCGATCTGGTTATAATCTAGTCTCATACCTCTTATTCTTGCCCATAACTCACTTAGAGAGCGGAATGTAACCAGCCAATGGTTACTGTGGAATGTACACGTCGTGCCGAACGCGATTAGGAGTGCATGTACGATCTTTGTATGCCGTCCATTCATTTGAGTCGGGACTTGGGGTCCCTACGGGAAGGATTTTGCAAGTCATGGGTGGGTGTATGTAAAATGAGGATTTGTTTTGGAAAATATAAAGCGGAACACGGACTTTACTCTCTCGCCAGGGGAAACCCCTATCAACTCATCCCTAAAGGGACCTGGCGCACGGGGTTCTGCCTGAGGGTGTATGTAACATTAGGATTTGTCCCTGAAAATATAAAAAGGAACACGAATTTACCCCTACACAGAGGAAATTTCCTATCAACCCTATCCCAAAGGGCAAATATCGGTCCCTGGCTTATCGGGGCTCGCTGAGAGGGTGGGGGGAGTGGGTGCATGTAAAATTAGGATTTGTCCCGAAACTATAAAAAGCGGAACACGGACTTTACTCCTACAATAGAGGAAAACTCCTATTAACCCTATCCCAAAGGGCAAATATCGGTCCCTGGCTTATCGGGACCTGCTGAGAGAGTGGGTGTATGTAAAATTAGGATTTGTCCCGAAAATATAAAAAGCGGAACACGGACTTTACCCCTACAATAGAGGAAAACTCCTATCAGCCCTATCCAAAAGGGCTAATATCGGTCCCCGGGCTTATCGGGGCCTGGGTGCATGGGTGGGTGCATGTAAAATCAGGATTTTCCCCGAAAAGAAAACCTGATCATTTACAGCGCCATGAACGTTCAATTCATGGGCCACCCAAGCGTCCATGCGAAAAATGTGGTCGGCTTTTCAAACTGACCAGTCAGTTGCTGCGACACCAACGCACACGACACCCTCTTCCGCAGCCATGTTTGCTGGTAGAGAAGCCCGTAGGCACCAGTATCGAGACAGAGGGAGCTCCCACCCATCGCATGAAGGCCGATGATGATGATGATGATGTCGCCCTAATTCAACAGTCAAATTCCGACGAGCCAGATTTTGTACGACGTGGAGGGCAAAGTACACTTCGCGGACGAACCCATAAATGTTCCTAGCGATCTATTACACGACGATCATCCAGTGAGTGACATCTATCGGCGCCATTGGCCCATGATCCGGCACTGCTTCCACCGTCATCGCCCTATTCAAGATATCTACAATTTCCGACTGACCGACCTCGCCCATCTACGCAGTTACGTGGAACCATCTTCAACGATCAAAGTACGACCTTCAAGTTGAATCTGGCGTTTGGTTATGTGCTACAGCATAAGGAGGCAGACCAAGTCCGATACTTCTACCCGAGCAGTAGCATCCGGGTATTTGACCAACCCTTTACCATCACGGATAAGACGTCGCTAGAGACGATGCTGGAGAAACTGGACACCGTGGACCCATTTGGAATGGGCCCAACAACAACGCCCCAACACACAGTGGGTCGTAGAGAGGATGACCAATGTCACGTTTTTCGTTACCAAGCTGACCGAGTACACCGTAGGCTGAATGTTTCAGCCATGCACTGATGAATACCATAACATGCCATACATACTCTATATGTCTACACGATGATCGTTGACCGCGGCAACGCTAGGTGGGTTCTTGTACATCCCTGACTGTAGAACATCGGATACTCCTATGTTGGCCTATAAGAGCCGGAATTTTTACGGCATTCATCATTTCCAGATCCACAGCCGATATGTTCTCTTGCACAACTTGCTCGAAGCGCTTTCATCGCCTGGACAGTTTGCGTTGTCACACACGTGCACGCCACGAAGTACCCATGCATACATGTGCGGATTGTGATATAGACTTTAAGCATCCCAGTCAATTGAGACGTCACCGAAATGTCACACACGGATCACGCTCGCCACTCTCGAGACCGGATATTTTAGTTTCTATGGGAATGCATCTGAGAATAGAAGAACCCATGGAGGTCGATTCGCCGCCGCAAATTGAAGAGCCGAAGGAGATTGATCTCAGTGTTGAATGAGAGAAGTAAGAGCTTCGAGCTTCAGTATCATGGATTTGACCGAAGACGTTTAGGTTACACTGAACGAAGATTGAACTTTCTGAAATGATGGCTTCTGATTGGTCGATAGGATGGTCACCTTGCCTCTAACTATAAATACGGAAACCCGCATGTTAGATGTACATTTCTCACAACCTGTACCAGATCCGATCAAATGGAAAAGCCAGCCAATTCCAAGGCAGATGAGCAATCGTTGAAGATTGACGAAAAGGTGGCGGTTCCCGCTCGACTCCGCAAAAGAGTTACCAAAAGATGCCCGCCCATAACTATGGAAATGATTGATGATTTCTTCAGTGTGGGTTACAGCTCAACCAGGGGAGAGCCCGGAGATCTCCGCTACCATCGCCAGCGATGCCTGACCTGCTTTGAAGGTGTACCCTTGGCTGGGTGTGATCTTTGCACGAGGAGAGAGGAGATTTTGCAGTGGACGTAGTGAATTGAACATCCGGGCACTTTTACATACGGGGACTTTTACAACCGGGTACATCCGGGTTCTTGTACATCCGGGTTCTTGTCGCTGACGTCCGCGCCTACATCCGGGTACTTCTATGTTGGACTATAAGAGCCAGAATTTTTACGGCCTTCATCATTTCCAGATCCACAGCCGACATGTTATCTTGTAGAACTTGCCAGAAGCAGTTTACTCATATAGAAAGTTTACGACGCCACGAGGCCTACACCCACAACGATGCACGGTATACTTGTATAATCTGCGAACGGTCATTCAATCTGGAGGATAATTTACTGCGCCATGAGAGGGCACTCCACGAGGGTGCGACGGTACAATGTAACGATTGTGGTCGACTCTTCAAACGACCCAGTCGGTTAAAACAGCACCAACGTTTGATTCATGCCCCGTCTCTACGGTTTGGGCAACAACTTTCCACTAAAGTGGAGCCGCGGAAGGTCAGACCCAGTGAAGATGAACCCGGGGAGACGAATGCTACTGGTGATGCGATCACGGAGAGCTCGCCTATACCCACAGTCCAGGAGGGTCTGGATATCCAGCCGGACCCCAGCGTTACGGTTTCGAGTCATACGCCTGACGACATCGAATATTTTCTGGAAGATGCGGTGGATGTTTCCAGCGATCTCTTACAGGACGCCCATCCAGTGAGTGACATCTATCGGCGCCATTGGCCCATGATACGGCACTGTTTCCACCGTCATCGCCCTATTCAAGATATCTACAATTTCCGACTGACCAACCTCGCCCGTCTATGCAGCTACGTGGAAGCCATCTTTAATGACCAAGCTACGTCCTTCAAATTAAATCTGGCGTTTGGTTATGTGTTTACCATCATTAACCGGGCGTCGCTAGAGACGATGCTGGACCAAGTGGACCATTTGGATCCCTTGGAATGGGCCCAACAACAACGCCCCAACACCAAGTGGACAGTGGAGAGGATGACCAATGTCACGTTTTTCGTGACCAAATTACGGAATCTTCCCATCGGATGAATGTATTCACCCATGCACTGATAGATACTCAGAATGCGCAAACAACTATCTGAGGATATGTTACCTCAACGGTATCCTGACCTGCCCGACGATGATTAGAACAAACGGTTCAGAGCGAGCATGGCCGAAGATGGAACTTTCTGAAATGGCGACAGACAAGAGCAGCCGAAAATACATCTAACGGACAAGAAGGAATATAACAGATGCAAATGGTACCCTCTGATTGGACAAGAGTTTTTTTGAGTTGTAAGCATACCCAACGCGGGTATGATGTAACATTGGGGAAAATAAACTATATGAAAAAAAACTTCTTGTTGTTGTTGTTCTCTCATGTGTCATCCTTGTTGTTGTTGTTGTTGTTCTCTCTCCGGTCTCCGGTCTGTAACGACGGACGTCACTGCATTTCGAAGAATTTGTGACAATTCCATGGAATATCTAGAAAATCAGAGCTACTGAGATATTTCACCAGGGCGTTGAAGCATTAAGTTTGGCGATGGCGGGCGTTGCTACAAGATGACACCTCACACGACGCATTCGGACCAAGGATGGTCCCTCTCTACCCCAAATACCTTCCTTCACTGCCCCAAAATGTCCACTTTCGCTACTACTCGTACTGATGAATGTAAAGTCCGTGTTCCGTTTTTTTTATATTTTCGGGAAAAATCCTGATTTTACATGCACCCACCCATGCACCCAGGCCCCGATAAGCCCGGGAACCGATATTAGCCCTTTTGGATAGGGTTGATAGGTGTTTTCCTCTATTGTAGGGATAAAGTCCGTGTTCCGCTTTTTATATTTTCGGGACAAATCCTAATTTTACATACACCCACTCCCCCACTCTCTCAGCCGGCCCCGATAAGCTAGGGACCGATATTAGCCCTTTGGGATAGGAGTTTTTCCCTATTTTAGCGGTAAAGTCCGTGTTCCGCTTTTTATATTTTCGGCACAAATCCTAATTTTACATACACCCACTCCAGGCAGAACTCGATAAGCCAGGGACCGATATTAGCCCTTTGGGATAGAGATGATAGGGGTTTTCCCCTATTTTAGAGGTAAAGTCCGTGTTCCGCTTTTTATATTTTCGAGACAAATCCTCATTTTACATACACCCACACATG
This sequence comes from Hanleya hanleyi, assembly GCA_036873755.1. Classification (NCBI taxonomy): domain Eukaryota; kingdom Metazoa; phylum Mollusca; class Polyplacophora; order Lepidopleurida; family Hanleyidae; genus Hanleya; species Hanleya hanleyi. The sequence continues at coordinate 449 of JAVTVY010038215.1, read as the reverse complement.
ACTTGCAAAATCCTTCCGTAGGGACCCCAAGTCCCCGACATGATGGAAAACCCCCAGAACCAAGTCAGTACATGCATTCCATACAGTCAGACGAGGTCAAAATACTCGCTTCTGATTGGCGGTCAAAGGTGACGATATGCAAATTTTTGAGGTCAAAGGTCGATGGTAGTGAATATACACACACTATACTGGATATGACCTTGAACTGATCACGTGACCTCTCCGTGATTCCCCAGAACCAAGTCAGTACATGCATCCCATAGGTCACGCCCGATTCACGCAGACCGGAAGTGACGTCATACACCTGCGCACAACCGTGATGGAAAACCCCCAGAACCAAGTCAGTACATGCATACAGTCAGACGAGGTCAAAATACTCGCTTCTGATTGGCTGTCAAAGGTCACGATATGCAAACTTTTGAGGTCAAAGGTCATTGGTAGTGAATATA